>APFE031454886.1:110740-158209 GCA_000404065.3 Pinus taeda
TATTATTAAGTAATTTAATTAATTAATAATCATAAAATAAGCCGACCTGATAAAACATACAGATTTCAAATTTTCTTCCAAACAACTATTTATAGCTCCATTACTTCCACGACTCTCTTCTCAAAACACTGATCTCATTGCCCTGATGATGGACTCACTTAGCTAGTTCGAAACGTTGGTTTCATAAAAAAGTGCACAGGTTTTCCACTAGCATTACAAAATCAATAGTAATCGACTTGGATGATATAACTGTATATTCTAAAAAATATGGTAATCATCTCAGAGACTTAAAGCAGATCTTCCAATGTTGCCAAAGGTATGGGATTTCACTTAATCCAAAAAATTCCTTTTTTGCATTAAGTGAAGGAAAACTTCTTGGATTTATAGTGTCAAAATCTGGAATCCATATTGATCTCGATAGAATCAAGGAGATTTCCAAAATACCCTTGCCTCACAACAAGAAAGCTATGCAATCCTTCCTTGGCTAAATTAATTTTGTTAAGAGATTTGTTTCAGACTTCTCAAGGATTGTATCTCCCTTACAAGCAATGATTAAAAAGAATTCTATCTTCAAATGGGGCCAAGAGGAATATGAAGCATTCAATCTGATTAAACAAGCGATTATAAACGCCCCATCTTTAGCAACTCCAAATTTCTCTGATCCTTTCATTTTGTACACATTTTCCTCTGATAGATCATATGCTGCGATACTCACTCAAGAAAATCAAGACAAGGCAGAAGCCCCAATTGCCTTTTTCAGTTCAAATCTGCAAGGGGCTGAATTAAATTATTCTGACGTCGAGAAACAAGCTTATGCAGTTTTCAAAGCGATTAAACACTTCAGACCCTTCCTACTTAAAACCCATACAAAAATCATAGTACCATTTCCAGCGGTAAGAAATCTCTTAGTACAGAAAGACGTGGGTGAGAAAAGAGCAAATTAGGTTACTGCCTTACAAGAATACGACGTTGAAATTAAGCCAGCAAATATTGTAAAAGGTCAAGGCTTTTGCAAAATGCTGGCTGGAGCATTTCTTATTTCTGAAATACCATCTTCAGAAGTACAAATGTATGAGGTAAGCCTAAATGATATTGAATCATTATATGCTGATATCATATTTTATCTAAAGAACAAACATGCTCCTTCAAACCTAGATTATACAAAGAAAAGAGCCCTAAGATTGAAGGCTAAGCAATATTTAAGATGAATTATGATTTTGTTCTCTTTCGATGTCTTGAGAAATTTGAAGCTTAAAAGGTGTTGCAAGAACTCCATGATGGACCAGTAGGTGGACATTATGCTGGAGATGCTACAACACATAAAATCTTGCGTGCAGGGTACTATTGGCCTACACTATTCAAAGACGCACATAGCTACGTAAGGAAATGTCAAGTTTGTCAAACTGCTGCTGGAAGACAAAAGAAACCACCATTGCCTTTGCAACCAGTCAATATCAATCAACCTTTTGATTAATGGGGATTGGATATAATAGGTGAGATCGTTCCTCACTCTTCTAAACAACATAGGTATATCCTTACAACTACAAATTATTTTACTAAATGGGTATAAGCAGTTCCTCTCAAGACAGCTAATACTGAACACATCATTGATTTCATAGATTAGTTCATAATCACTAGGTTTGGTTTACCCTCTGCTTTAATGTTTGATAATGCATCGTATTTTTCTGGCAATGCTATGACTGAATTCGCACTCAAAAGAGGTTTTAAACTTAAATACTCTACCAATTATTACCCACAGGGGAATGGGTTAGCTGAATCAACAAATAAAAACTTAATCAGAATCATTAAGCGAACCATCGATCAAAATCATAAGAATTGGCACAAATCTTTAATGTATGCTCTATGGGCAGACCGAATAACGTAGAAAGCCTTCATTGCCACTTCTACCTTTAATTTATTTTATGGGAAAGAAATGGTCCTTCCAACTCATCTAACGATTCCCTCTTTGGCTTTAGTTCAATTTATTGATGAAACACCAACTTCTTCCTTACAACTAAGGCAGCTGCAAATCCTTAAGCTAAAAGAGAAATGAGAACAAGCTAAAATAACTCATTCCCATCACCAAGCATTAGTAAAATCTTATTTTGATTCAAACATGGTATCCAGAAAGGACTTTCAAATTGGAGATCTAGTTTTAAAATCGGACAATGCTTACGAAGAAAAAGGCAAACATACGAAATTCCAACGAATGTGGCTTGGCCCTTTCCAAATTACGGAAATCATAGGTCCGTCTACTTTTATGTTACAGGATTTAACAGGAAAAAGAGAATCTTTACCTGTTAACAGGCAGATCCTCAAAAAATACTTTCCATAGGAGATCATTCTTTTATTTTTGTAAATTAGTTTTTCCTTTTTCTGATAATAAAACCAGTTGTAAATGGTTGCATTTGGAATTCACGAAAAAAAACAAGTATTTATTTTAGATTTTTTTTTTCGCTTGTATAAATAGAACTGATTTGGAAAATTGGTCATTATTATTGAAAGGCATAATCAAACACTATAAACCTGAAAATGAGACTAGTTTCAACCTTGCAAATTTTGATAAAAAGCAACCTTTAGTGGCAATTTGTTTTATATCAGTCAAATGAAAGGCATCAGAAACAAAACGAAAATTCTCTGTAGAAAAGCTCTTTCCAAAAACTCTACAATTGTCGTCCAGAGTTATTATTAAGGAAACAATTACTTCCTCCCCACCTAGAGAATTACGAGTTTCAAAGAATAATCCAGTGATACACTTTAAACTTAAATAATAAGAGGTCTCATCATGAGCCGACTTATCATGATCATAATATATTATAGCTTACTAACTTTGCTAAAACTGCATACCACAACAGGGCAATGACTCATGATTGTTGCAATCAAAAGACAAGGGGTCCCATCATGAGCCAGCTTATTCAACAAAGTTATAAATCAAGTGAGTGGCACTGTCATAATTTGGCTACCAAACCAAGTCATTCTTCTTTAATAATTAAAAGAAAATAAAATTAATAAGTGTGAATATGGATTTCCCTTTGAAAAATCGTATATTTCTCCAAGTAAGATACAAGATCATTGTTGGGTAACAGGTAACACTATCAAGGCTATAAACGCCTGTTTGCAGTGGAGGCTCTACCTATGACAAATGAGCATATTTAAAACTAATTTACAGAGAAAACTTTGTTTTTATCTTTACAAACCAAGTAGTGGCTAATGTAAATACAATGAATAGCTCTAGGAAGTAAAAAATCAAAGTTAACATAGAAGAAACAAACTATCATTAACAACTGAAAGCATGGTGTACTTTATCTTTCTATAATAAAGTTTGATTTTCTTAAAAAGCCTTCTGTTTTGGAAGTTTAGAAAATTCAAAAGAAAATCAGAGATAACTGGTTCTTCTAAGCGAATCGCCAATTGTTGTGGCTAGCAACAACCCCCCTTTTTATTTAGTTCTATTACTAATACTAAATAAGTGGGGACCCTTTATCGAAAAATTTAAAAAATAAATTAGTACTTGTATTCCCTTTTTGAATAAATCTTACTATCATACAATTAGGAGAATATCCACAAAAATCTAAAAAGACTTAAGTTATGTGATAAGTTCAAACAAAACCATTCTCTCAATAATAAAGCGTCGCATCGCAAAAAAGGTAATCGATAACATCCTATAAACAAACCCATAAGATTGCGAAATCGCGATGCGAGATTGCACACTGAAGAAACTCATCGCATCGCAGTTTTCATATGCCTCAAGTATCACTTAAGGTGAAATACCTTAGGACGCCGATATGCGATGACACATCTCGCAAATCGCATTCCATAGAAACATATGGTAATAGATGATTTTCAAACACAACGAATTAGCGATATTGCGATCTGTGATATTGCGAAGCAAATCGAAAAATTACTCTATCGCAGATCTGTAGGGCTCGTCGTTCGAAAAGTTTTTCCATAAACCGATGCCCAGTTATGTGCATTAATGTTAATTTAATGAGTTAGTTGATGATCATTAATGAAATATAGTTTGGATCTGATCGAAAGGTCATTTCACGTAGGGTGATATATTTTATGATTTCAGCATTTAAAGCTTTCCTGTCACCTTATTTATTATCATTACTCTTTCCTTATTTGTAAATTGCAGGAGTGAAAAGAAAAGAGGTATACATAGCAATGTTCAGAATATTATGGGAAAGAAGGGAAAAGCTTCGAGTTCTGAAGACAAAGAAATGATGCCCTTATACACAGACACCACCTATAACAGAGACGTCAGCATTACTACTTGGGAAGGCATGTACAGTCTACTTGAGGAAGAAAATCCCAGAGTAATGAGGGTAATGGCAACTGCAAACTCACGCAGGTCATCTGAGGCATCAATCGTTGAACTAGCATGTTCATTCTTGCACCGGATAGCGGCGAGGCCCAAGATTCTTCCATACATGGACATGGTCAAATGGGTACTAGATAGTGCTGATATAACAGACAGACAGTTTAAGACTCAGAGCCAAGGACTCGTTGGGTCGTTCACTCCACAAGATTTAAGGTTTATATATCCTCTAACAAAAACACGCAAGAGGCGAAAAAAATCACTAGGGAAGCCCGGATCGAGAAATGGAGGCAGTTTCTGATGCATGATTAGCCAGGAAAAACCCCTTGAGAAGGAAATCCTCTGATCAATCAGTCACCTGTAAGCGTGAAAAATTGTAGAAAAAGTGCTAAAGGCTAAAGGAAAAACCCAAGCTCTAAAAACTAGTGGTATTTATCAGAGATATCCTTAAAGTGGTATGTAAATATCTGACCAAATGCATAGCATCTACAGACAAGCTGGAGACAAAAAGCTAAAGAAAGAGCAGAGTTTATCAAGAGTTTAACCAAGTTGAATTGGGATTCTTATTGGTGATACTTGGTAAAACCACACAGTCAATGCATGACTCTCAAATGCCTCATTAACTATGCCGAGAAGATGGTGCCAACATTTTCCGATTATGTTTTCGCAGGGCAACTTAAGTCGGAGGTTGGCCAACCAACTCTCCTCAAGCCGATGCTGAATGCTTGTGACCACAGAGAACAGATACATAGATAGTTAATTGCCAGATTCAGTTTTAGTTTCAGTTTTGCTTTATTTTTGCCTTAGATGAGGATAGTCATTTAAACCCCTCCTATATTTTTGTAATAAACTATTTTTAGATTTAGCTAGAAGTATTTCAACCCTTCTCATGCATTTAGAGAAAGGCCCTGAAATTTGTCAAAAAACATTTCCTCAGAACATGCACTTTTGCACCCTCCGAGGAGGTTTTGATGAATGAATGGAACAAGATTTATTGATATCCTTGTTTAATATCTGCTATTGAAATTGCACTTTTGTACTCTTAGTAGATTTTGAATTAGGAGGAGATAAATCGTTATTACTAAAGGTCATGAGTAGAACTTGTTATCAATGGTACTTTTATCTCTTAATGGTTTCTGCTTATGTGTTAAGGTGATATTTGTGTTCAGTTATTTATATATGAATGCTTGAATGCTTGAGTTATCATTTGGCACTTTTGTACGGTGATAGCCATTCTATTTACGCTTAATATATGAGTGACTTATTATGCGATATGCTTTTCACAATTGTTTCGGCTAGCTTTTTATACGAAACAGATTATCTTTATTGAATTCTTTTCTCATAGCGATTGAATGATCTTTATTACCAATTGCTATTAGAAATTATTTTAGATCGCATAACTGAAAGATTAAATCCCGGGTTAGTTTTAGAATTAGATATTTCTATTCATTAGAATACAATTGCATGTTGTTAAATTAGATTTAGAATAAAAGATTTTACTTAGAAATTATTAGAAAGGAAATATCAATTCTCAACACACCCACACACACATAAATTGGGAAACTGGTCCCATTATCCCCAATCGGACCCACCAACCCAAACAGAAAAGGAGCTACTTTCAAGGTCTGGACCGGGTGAGTATCCCCCTTGTTGTAGACCCGATTTTCGGGACTTCAACATATTTGGCGCTAGAAGGAGGGCCCGAACTGTAAATGGGAAGTAAATCTAAATCTAAATACCATTTTGAGAGTAAATCACCCTCACCATCTTCCCCGACTTCTCCATCGCATTTAGAATCTTTGAATCTTGAGCGAGAAGTCGATAAAACCACAGCCACTACCACAAACCCAAACATTTCAGAGAAATCTACTATTGAACCTCCTGAAGTTGAATCTTTGATCCATAAACTTCAGTGATTTTCTATATCACCCCAAAAAATTGAAAAATCTCAAGGTAGTGTGACTTTGCAATATAACCCTTCTCATGCTCTTACCAGATTGCAGAGTGAAAAATTTGGTATCGAACCAACTAAATTACCTCTACCTAAAAGGAAAAGAGCAAGGAAATCACCTAGAGAGTCTGATAGTGAGACTCTTTTGTCATCATCTTCCATCTCAACCTCTCCACTGCGAAGTCTACCATCCACCCCTCCACTTCAAATTGTTGTCCACTAGACCACTGGAACTTCAACATCTCCTTCTCAATCATCTGGAACTATAATATCCTCTTCTTCCCAACCGCAAGGAACATCTTTTGCGCTTTCCTCTGTTAGTAGTTCAATGATGGCCCAAACCCCACAGAACAACCCAGGGTCAGTCTTAATGCCTGCGCCCTTCAGTCAAATACCGGCACATCCTGAAAAATGGCTGCCTAAGTTTAATCCTGAAACAGGCATGCTAGCAGAATAACACATAAACAACTTTATGTTATCCATAAATCTCAATGGAGTTACTAATGAAGACGCTGTTGTCCGGCTCTTTCCTTACACTTTGCAAGGATTAGCCGGATCATGGTATTTTTCATTACCATCCAAATCTATCTTTAGTTGGGATATTTTCCAAGAGAAATTCTTGACTAACTTCGGCGATGACAGGTCTACTGCGACACTGATCAATGACCTGTCTAATCTTAGGACTGAATCAAGGGAACCTATCAAAGATTTTAACTCGCATTTCAATAAACTTTTGAATAAAATTCCTACCGCTTCCAAGCCTAGCGAAGAAGTTTGAAGTGAATGGTACATATCTGCTCTACCATCAAACATAGCAATTTTCGTTGACAGGGCTGCCAAAACAACTTTAGCTGAAAGTATTAAGGAAACAATAGCAGTAGAGAAATGTATCATAACCTTAGAAAAGAAAAACGTTGTTCATGAACGAAAATCTAAGAAGGTCGCTTTTAAAGAAGATCCCAAGAAAAAATAATCAAAAGAGCCATTTGATTTAGAAGGATTGCAGAAAGTTTTGAAAACCATGTCTAACAAAATGGTTGACATTAAGAAACAAGTAGCAGAGATTTCTTCAAAAAGGCCTTACAGGGCTTATAGAAAAAATCCTTCAACTGATTCTAAGCCTCCCAATGCTATTACAAATGTAGAATCAGAAGAAGAAGAAGAAGAGAAGTTTCTAACGAGGAGCCTACTAATGAAGAAGAAGTTGTAGAAGTACAGGGAATGTGGAACTTCAGCCTCCCAGATGAAGAGGATCAAGAGGCATCACCAGTTAGTACTAGAAGTAGAAATCAACTCGATCCTCCACAAGCTACTCCTAAGCCGAAGAGCGTAAGCTCAATGTCTAAGGATAAAGTCGCAGGTAAGAAAACATCACCCAAAGTGACTCAAACAAGCCCAGTCAAAACAAATTCACCAACTCCATCTAAAACATTGATTGTTTCTGACGAGATGGAGTATAATATCATAGAAGACATGAAGAAAACTAGGGCTAACATTACTTTGTATGAATTGAGCAAGTTAAAACATCAACAAAATCTACTTTTGAAAGAGTTACACGCAATACCTGTTGCACCTTTGCCTGCCATTGTAATCTCGCAAGCTTCTCAGGAGATGGGAAGACCTCCAACTAATGTGACTAATAAAGTTGATCCAAACGATATCGCTCTAATTGGAGGAAGGTTAAGATATCATACTCCCCCTTTTCTTCTTACTTACAAAGTTTTCAACAAAAACATGCACAATTGTTTAGTAGATTCAGGAGCTTCATTTAATATCTTACCTAAATCAATATGTGCAAAGTTGAACGTTCAACCTCAAAAATCCGTAGTACGCATAGTTCAGCTAGATCAGTCACAGGTTGAAGTGATTGGTGAACTAAATTAGGTTACCATAAGGCTGTCATCTAATCCAAAGGTATGTCAAGTTATTGATATTTTAGCTGCAGACATTCCAGAATTCTATGGCTTAATTCTTAGCAGAGATTGGCCTAAAAAGCTTCATGGATACTTTGCAACTGATTGGTCGCATATGTGGCTCCCTTATAATGGTAAACCAAATCAGATAAAGGTTGAGCAAGAAAGACAACAAAAATACATAGTAACACAATTGGAAGGAGAAAACGAACCTGTAGCATACAAAAGCAAAATAATTGGCAACTATTCTATTGATTCTTTCTTAGGAAATTTTAATGCTCATACTTCGCCTTACTTAGAACATTTGGTTTTGTCTCAAGTAGAAAACTTTTCTCAAATAGATAGTTCTAAATATGTTAGTTATATAGATAGTCTTGTAAATAAATCTTTATTTTGGAAGTTATTTTTTGACGGTTCTAAGTCTAACGATGGAGCAGGAGCAGGATGTGTATTAGTTAGTCCAGAGGGAAACAAAACTATGCTAACTTGTAGACTCGAGTTCGATTGCACCAATAACATTGCAGAATACGAGGCTTTAGTCCAAGGATTATACAAGGCGATCGGATTAGATATCAAGTATCTACAAGTCTTCGGAGATTCTGAAATTGTTATTAGACAGGTACAAAATACTATACATTGTCTATCAGGTCATTTAAAGAATTATCAATCTTTATTACAAGATCTGACTAAACATTTTATAGCATTCAATATTTCATCAATTCCCAGACTCCAAAATGCTAGTGCTGACCTCTTGGCAAATGTAGCTTCCAAGCTCATTCCCTCAAAAGACTATAGCCCAGACATATTCTCAATCGAATTGATATTTAGACCCTCGATTCCTGATAATATTACCAATTGGAGAATTTTCAACGATGATTCTGATATTGTAAGCTTCCTCACATCAAAGGGATCTTACACTAATTAGATAATTGATGAGGACCAAAATGAAAAATAGTTGCAACAAGATAGCACTAATAATGCTATTCCAAAATCAGTAGTCAAGTTGGAAGACCTATATGATTTGAAAGACCGATTCAAAAGATCTACCAATTCAAAACTTCAAAGTTCAACTCTGAATTATGAATTAGTAAATCTAGGAACTGATACCAAGCTGCAGAATATCAATCTATGTCTTGGCCTAGCCCCTGAAGAAATATTAGCATATGTTCGTCTCCTGAATCAATACAAAAATGTCTTTTATTGAAACTATGATGACCTTAAGACTTACGACACTTCTATCATTCAGCATACTATCCCAATGATAAACGATGAAAAACCTGTCCAGCAAAAGCTAAGAAAGATCCATCCTAATCTTGAAAGCTAGATTAACTCTGAGCTCAATAAATTATTGAAACCTAAGATTATTTTTCCCATTCAACCTTCTAGATGGGTTTCGAATATGGTTCCCATTAGAAAGAAAAATGGATACATTAGAATTTGGATTGACTTTCGAAACCTTAACAAGGCCTACCAAAAGGATAATTTCCCCTGCCTCCCATGGAGCAAATATTGCAAGCAGTTGCAGGATCAGAATTAATGTCCTTTTTGGATAGCTTCTCCGACTACAACCAAGTTTTGGTCAGTGCTGACGATCAATTAAAGACCACATTCATAACCAAATGGGGTACTTATGCATATCAAAAGATGCCTTTTGGTCTGATCAATGCTGGCACCACATTTCAAATGGCCGTGGACATCGCATTTAAGGGATTAGTAAACAAATTAGTAGTAATCTACATGGATGATATAACTGTATATTCTAAAAAATGTGGTAATCATCTCAGAGACTTAAAGCAGATCTTCCAATGTTGCCAAAAGTATGGGATTTCACTTAATCCAAAAAAGTCCTTTTTTGCATTAAGTGAAGGAAAACTTCTTGGATTTATAGTGTCAAAATCTCGAATCCATATTGATCTCGATAGAATCAAGGAGATTTTTGAAATACCCTTGCCTCACAACAAGAAAGCTACGCAATCTTTCCTTGGACAAATTAATTTTTTTAAGGGATTTGTTCCGGACTTCTCAAGGATTGTATCTCCCTCACAAGCAATGATTAAAAAGAATTCCATCTTCAAATGGGGCCAAGAGGAATATGAAGCATTCAATCTGATTAAACAAGCGATTGTAAATGCCCCATCTTTAGCAACTCCAAATTTCTCTAATCCTTTCATTTTGTACACATTTGCCTCTGATAGATCATATGTTGCGATACTCACTCAAGCAAATCAAGACAAGGCAGAAGCCCCAATTACCTTTTTCAGTTCAAATCTGCAAGGGGCCAAATTAAATTATTCTGATGTCGAGAAACAAGCTTACGCGGTTTTCAAAGCGATCAAACACTTCAGACCCTTCCTACTTAAAACCCATACAAAAATCATAGTACCATTTCCAGCGGTAAGAAATCTCCTAGTACAGAAAGATGTGGGTGAGAAAAGAGAAAATTGGGTTACTATCTTACAAGAATACGACACTGAAATTAAACATGCAAATATTGTAAAAGGTCAAGGATTTTGCAAAATGCTAACTGGAGCATTTCTTATTTCCAAAATACCATCTTCAGAAGTACAAATGTATGAGGTAAGCCTAAACGATATTGAATCATTATATGCTGATATCATATTTTATCTAAAGAACAGATATGCTCCTTCAAACCTATATTATACAAAGAAAATAGCCCTAAGATTGAAGGCTAAGCAATATCAACTCGTGAACGATGTACTTTTTAGCATGAGTTATGATTATGTTCTCCTTTGATGTCTTGAGAAATCTAAAGCTGAAAAGGTGTTGCAGGAACTCCATGATGGACCAGTAGGTGGACATTACGCTGGAGATGCTACAACACATAGAATCTTGCATGCAGGGTACTATTGGCCTACACTATTCAAAGACGCATATAGCTACATAAGGAAATGTCAAGTTTGTCAAACTATTGCTCGACGACAAAAGAAACCATCGTTGCCTTTGCAACCAGTCAATATCAATCAACCTTTTGATCAATGGGAATTGGATATAATAGGTGAGATCGTTCCTCACTCTTCTAAACAGCATAGGTGTATCCTTACAGCTACAAATTATTTTACTAAATGGGTAGAAGCAGTTCCTCTCAAGACAGCTAATGCTGAACACATCATTGATTTCATAGATCAGTTCATAATCACCAGGTTTGGTTTACCCTTTGCTTTAATGTTTGATAATTCATCGTATTTTTTTGGCAATGCTATGACTGAATTCGCGCTCAAAAGAGGTTTTAAACTTAAATAAGCTGATAATTATTACCCACAGGGGAACGGGTTAGTTGAATCAACAAATAAAAACTTAATCAGAAACATTAAGCGAACCATCGATCAAAACCATAAGAATTGGCACAAATCTTTAATGTATGTTCTATGGGCAAACCGAATAACGCAAAAAGCCTCCATTGGCACTTCTCCCTTTAGTTTAGTTTATGGGAAAGAAGTGGTCCTTCCAACTCATCGAGTGATTCCCTCTTTGGCCTTAGTTCAATTTATTGACGAAACACAAACTTCTTCCTTACAACTAAGGCAACTGCAAATCCTTAAGCTAGAAGAGCAACAAGAACAGGCTAAAATAACTCATGCTTATCACCAAGCATTAGTAAAAGCTTCTTTTGATTCAAACATGGTATCCATAAAGGACTTTCAGATTGGAGATCTAGTTTTAAAATGGGACAAGGCTCATGAAGAAAAAGGCAAACATACGAAATTCCAATGAATGTGGCTTGGCCCTTTCCAAATTATGGAAATCATAGGTCCATCTACTTTTTTGTTATAGGATTTAACAAGAAAAATAGAATCTTTACCTGTTAACGGGCAGATCCTCAAAAAATACTTTCCATAGGAGATCATTATTCTATTTTTGTAAATTAGTTTTTCCTTTATTTTGATAATAAAACCAGTTGTAAATGGTTGCATTTGGAATTCACCAAGAAAAAAGTATTTCTTTTAGATTTTGTTTTCGCTTGTATAAATAGAACTGATTTGGAAAATTAGTCATTATTATTGAAAGGCATAGTCAAACGCTATAAACCTGAAAATGATACTAGTTTCAACCTTGCAAATTTTGATAAAAAGCAACCTTTAGTAGGAATTTGTTTTATATCAGTCAAATGAAAGGCATTAGAAACAAAACGAAAATTCTCTGTAGAAAATATTTTTCCATAAACTCTACAATTGCGGTCCAAAGTTATTCTTAAGGAAATAATGACTTCCTCCCCATCTAGAGAATTACGAGTTCAAAGAATAATCTAGTGATACACTTTAAAGTTAAAGAATAAGAGGTCTCATCATGAGCCGACTTATCATGATCCTAAGATATTATAGCTTGTTGACTTTTCCAGAACTGCATACCACAACAGGGCAATGACTCAAGATTGTCGCAATCAAAAGACAAGGGGTCTCATCATGAGCCAGCTTGTTCAGCAAAGTTATAAATCAAGTGAGTGGCATTATCATAATTTGGCTACCAAACCAAGGCATTGTTCTTTAAGAATTAAAAGAAAATAAAAGCAATAAGTGTGGATATGGATTTCCCTTTTAAAATTGTATATTTCTCCAAGTAGGATACAGGATCATTGTTGGGTAACAAGTAACCCTGTCGAGGCTATAAACGCCTGCTGGCAGTAGAGGCTCTACCAATGACAAATGAGCATATTTAAAACTGATTTACAGCTAAAAGTTTGTTTTTATCTTTACAAACCAAGTAGTGGCTGATGTAAATACAATGACTAGCTCTAGGAAGTAAAAAATCAAAGTTAACATAGAAGAAACAAACTATCATGAACAGCTGAAAGCATGGTGTACTTTATCTTTCTATAATAAAGTTTGATTTTCTTAAAAAGCCTTATGTTTTGGAAGTTTATCAAATTCTAAAGAAAATCAGAGATAACTGGTTCTTCCAAGTGAATCGCCAATTGTTGTGGCCAACAAAAACCCCCCTTTTTATTTAGCTTTATTACTAATACTAAGTAAGTGGGGACCCTTTATCAAAAAATTTAAAAAGTAAATTAGTACTTGTATTCCCTTTTTGAATAAATATTACTATCATAAACTTAGGAGAATATCTACAAAAATCTAAAAAGACTTAAGTTTTATGATAAGTTCAAACAAAACCATTCTCTCAATAATAAAGTGTCGCATCACAAAAAAGGTAATGGATAACATCCTATAAACAAACCCATAAGATTGCGAAATCGTGATGCGAGATCGGACACTAAAGAAACTCATCGCATCGCAGTTTTCATATGACTCAAGTATCACTTAAGGTGAAATACCTCAAGACGCCGATATGCAATGACGCATCTCGCAAATCACATTTCGCAGAAACATATGGTAATAGATGATTGGCAAACATAAATGATTAGCGATATTGCGAAGCAAGTCGCAAAATCACTTTATCGCAGATCTGCAAGGCTCGTCGTTTAAAAAGTTTTTCCGTAAAACGATGCCCAGTTATGCGCATTAATGTTAATTTAATGAGTTAATTTATGATCATTAATGAAATATGGTTTGGATCTAATAAAAAGGTCATTTCACGTAGGGTGATATATTTTATATGATTTCGGCATTTAAAGATTTCTTGTCACCTTATTTCTTATCATTACTCTTTCCTTATTTGTAAATTGCAGGAGTGAAAAGAAAAGAGGTATACATAGCAGTGTTCAGAATATTATGGGAAAGAAGGGAAAAGCTCCGAGTTTTGAAGACAAAGAAATGACACCCTTATACATAGAAACCACCTGTAACAGAGACGCCTGCGTTACTACTTGGGAAGGCATGTACAGTCTACTTGAGGAAGAAAATCCCAGAGTAATGAGGGTTACGACAACTGCAGACTCACGTGGGTCATCTGAGGCATCAATCACTGAACTAGCATGTTCATTTTGGCATCGGATAGCGGCAATGCCCAAGATTCTTCCATACACAAACATGGTCAAATGGGTACTAGATAGTGCTGATATAATAGACAGATAGTTTAAGACTCGGAGCCAAGGACTCATTGGGTCATTCACTCCACAAGATTTAAGGTTTATATATCCTCTAACAAAAATGCGCCAGAGGCAAAAAATATCACCAGGGAAGCCCAGATCGAGAAATGGAGGCAGTTTCCTAAGTGCTAATCGTGCATCGCTGGGCAAAACCCCTTGAGAAGGAAAGCCTCTGACCAATCAGTCGCCCGTAAGCTCGGAAAATTGTAGAAAAAGTGCTAAAGGCTAAAGGCAAAACCCGAGCTCTAAAAACTAGTGGTATTTATCAGAGATATCCTTAAAGTGGTATGTAAATATCTGACCAAATGCACAACATCTATAGACAATATGGAGACAAAAGGCTAAAGAAAGAGCAGAGTCTATCAAGAGTTTAGCCAAGTTGAACTGGGATTCTTACTGGAGATACTTGGTAAAACCACACAGTCAATGCATGACTCTCAAATGCCTTATTAACTCTGCCGAGAAGATGGCACCAGCACTTGCTGATTTTATTCTTGCAGCGCAACTTAAGTCGGAGGTCAGCCAACCAACTCTCCTCGAGACGATGTTGAATGCTTGCGACCACAGAGAACAGATACATAGATAGCTAATCGCCAAATTCATTTTTAGTTTCAGTTTTGCTTTATTTTTGCCTTAGATGAGAATGGTCATTTAAACCTCCTCCTATATTTTTGTAATAAACTATTTTTAGATTTAGCTAGTAGTATTTCAACCCTTCTCATGCATTTAGAGAAAGGTCCTGAAATTTGTCAAAAAAATGTTTCCTCAGAACATGCACTTCTGCACCCTCTGAAGAGGTTTTGATGAATGAATGGAACAAGATTTATTGAT
Source organism: Pinus taeda (assembly GCA_000404065.3). NCBI lineage: Eukaryota > Viridiplantae > Streptophyta > Pinopsida > Pinales > Pinaceae > Pinus > Pinus taeda. The sequence goes on from APFE031454886.1 coordinate 125,761, forward strand.
ATCTGTGTTTAATATCTACTACTAAAATTGCACTTTTGTACTCTTAGTAGATGTTGAATTAGGAGGAGATAAATCATTATTGCTGAAGCTCATGAGTAGAACTTGTTATCAATGGTACTTTTATCTCTTAACGATTTCTGCTTATGTGTTAAGGGGATATTTATGTTCAGTTATTTATATATGAATGCTTGAATGCTTGAGTTATCATTTGGCACTTATGTACGGTGATGGCTATTCTATTTACGCTTAATATATGAGTGACTTATTATGCGATATGCTTTTCACAATTGTTTCGACTAACTTTTTTATACGAAACGGTTTATCTTTATTGAATTCTTTTCTCATAGCGATTGAATGATCTTTATTACCAATTTCTATTAGAAATTATTTTAGATCGCATAACTAAAAGATTAAATCGCGGGTTAGTTTTAGAATTAGATATTTCTATTCATTAGAATACAATTGCATGTTGTTAAATTAGATTTAGAATAAAATCATTTTACTTAGAAATTATTAGAAAGGAAATATCAATTCTCAACACACACACACACATATAAATTGGGAAACTGAACCCATTATCCCCAGTCGGACGCACCATCCCAAACGGAAAAGGAGCTGCTTTCAAGGTCCAGACCGGATGGGTATCCCCCTTGTTGTAGACCCGATTTTTGGGGCTTCAACATATTTCACGCTAGAAGGAGGGCTCGAACTATGAATGGCAAGTAAATCTAAATCTAAATACCATTCTAAGAGTAAATCGCCCTCACCATCTTCCCCGACTTCTCCATCGCATTTAGAATCTTTCAATCTTGAGCGAGAAGTCGATAAAACAACAACCACTGCCACAAACCCAACATTTCATAGAAATCTACTATTGAACCTCCTGAAGTTGAATCTTTGATCCATAAACTTCAGCGATTTTCTATATTAGCCCAAAAATTTGAAAAATCCCAAGGTAGTGTGACTTCGCAATATAACCCTTCTCATCCTCTTACCAAATTGTAGAGTGAAAAGTTTGGTATCGAACCAACTGAATTACCTCTACCTAAACGAAAAAGAGTAAGGAAATCACGCAAAGGGTCTGATAGTGAGACTCTTTCGTCATCATCTTCCATCTCAACCTCTCCACTGCGAAGTCAGCCATCCACCCCTCCACCTCAAATTGTTGTCCACCAGACCACTGGAACTTCAGCATCTCCTTCTCAATCATCTGGAACTATAATATCCTCTTCTTCCCAACTACAAGGAACATCTTTTGCGCTTTCCTCTGTTAGTAGTTCAATGATGGCCTAAACCCCATCTAATAACCTAGGGGCAGTCTTAATGCCTGCGTCCTTGAGTCAAATACCAACCCATCCTGAAAAATCGTTGCCTAAGTTTAATCCTGAAACAGGCATGCTAGCAGAAGAACACATAAACAACTTTATGTTATCTATAAATCTCAATGGAGTTATTAATGAAGACGTTGTTGTCTGGATCTTTCCTTACACCTTGCAAGGAGTAGCTGGATCATGGTATTTTTCATTACCATCCGGATCTATCACTAGTTGGGATATTTTCAAAGAGCAATTCTTGACTAAGTTTGGCGATAACAGGTCTACTGTGACACTGATCAATGACCTGTCTAATCTTAGGACTGAATCAAGCAAACCTATCAAAGATTTTAACTCGTGTTTCAATAAACTTTTGAATAAAATTCCTACTGCTTCCAAGCCTAGCGAAGAAGTTCGAAGTGAATGGTACATATCTGCTCTACCATCAAACATAGCAATCTTCGTTGACAGGGCTGCCAAAACAACTTTAGCTGAAAATGTGAAGGAAGTAGTGGTAGAGAAACGTATCAAAGCCTTAGAAAAGAAAAATACTGTTGATGAACAAAAATCTAAGAAGGTCACTTTTAAAGAAGATCCCAAGAAAAACAATCAAACGACCCATTTGATTTAGAAAGATTGCAGAAAGTTTTGAAAACCATGTCTAACAAAATGGTTGACATCAAGAAACAAGCAGCAGAGACTTCTTCAAAAAAGCCTTACAGGCCTTATAGAAAAAATCCTTCAACTGATTCTAAGCCTCCCAATGCTATTACAAGTGCAGAATCAGAAGAAGAAGAAGAGGAAGTTTCTAACGAGGAGCCTACTAATGAAGAAGAAGTTGTAGAAGTACAGGGAATGTGGGACTTCATCCTCCCAGATGAAGAGGATCAAGAGGCATCACTAGTTAGTATTAGAAGTATAATCAACTCGATCCTTCACAACCTACTCCTAAGCCGAAGAGCGCAAGCTCAATGTCTAAGGATAAAGTCGCAGGTAAGAAAACATCACCCAAAGCGACTCAAACAAGCCCAGTCCAAACAAATTCACCGACTCCATCTAAAACATTGATTGTTTCTGATGAGATGGAGTATAATATCATAGAAGACATGAAGAAGACTAGGGCTAACATTACTTTTTATGAATTGAGAAAGTTAAAACATCAACAAAAGCTACTTTTGAAAGAGTTACACGCAATACCTCTTGGACCTCTACCCGCCACTGTAATCTTGCAAGCTTATCAGGAGATGGGAACACCTCCAACTAATGTGACTAATAAAGTTGATCCAAATGATATCGCTCTAATTGGAGGAAGGTTAAGGTCTCATACTCCCGCATTTGTTCTTACTTATGAAGTTTTCAACAAAAACTTGCAAAATTGTTTAGTAGATTCAGGAGCTTCATCTAATATCTTACCTAAATCAATATGTGCAAAGTTGAATGTTCAACCTCAAAAGTCTGCAGTACACATAGTTCAGCTAGATCGGTCGCAGGTTGAAGTGATCGGTGAACTAAATCAGGTTACCATAAAGCTGTTAACTAATCCAAAGGTATGTCATGTTACTGATATTTTAGTTGTAGACATTCTAGAATTCTATGGCTTAATTCTTAAGCAGAGATTGGTCTGAAAAGCTTCATGGATACTTTGCAATTGATTGGTCGCATATATGGCTCCCTTATAATGGTAAACCAAATCAGATAAAGGTTGAGCAAGAAAGACATCAAAAATACATAGTAACAGAATTGGAAGGAGAAAACGAACCTGTAGCATACAGCAGCAAGATAATTGGCAATTATTTTGTTGACTCTTTCTTAGGAAATTTTAATGCTCATACTTCGCCTTACTTAGAACATTTTGTTTTGTCTCAAGTAGAAATTTTTTCTCAAACAAATAGTTCTAAATATGTTAATTTTATAGATAGTCCTATAAATAAATCTTCATTTTGGAAGTTATTTTTTGACGATTCTAAGTCTAACGATGGAGCAGGAGCAAGATGCATATTAGTTAGTCCAGAGGGAAACAAAACTATGCTAACTTGTAGACTCGAGTTCGATTGCACCAATAACACTGCAGAATACGAGGCTTTAGACCAAGGATTATACAAGGCAATCAGATTAGATATCAAGTATCTACAAGTCTTCGGAGATTCTGAAATTGTTATTATATAGTTACGAAATACTATACATTGTCTATCAGGTCATTTAAAGCATTATCAATCTTTAGTACAAGATCTGACTAAACATTTTATAGCATTCAATATTTCATCAATTCCCAGACTCCAAAATGCTAGTGCTGAACTCTTAGCAAACGTAGCTTCCAAGCTCATTCCCTCAAAAGACTATAGCCCAGATAGATTCTCAATTGAATTGATCTTTAGACCCTCGATTCCTAATAATATTACCAATTGGAGAATTTTCAACGATGATTCTGATATTGTAAGCTTCCTCACATCAGAGGGATCTTACACTAATTAGATAATTGATGAGGACCAACATGACAAACAGTTGCAACAAGATAGCCCTAATAATGTTATGCCAAAATCAGTAGTCAAGTTGGAAGACCTATATGATTTGAAAGACCGATTCAAAAGATCTACCAATTCAAAACTTCAAAGTTCAACTCTCAACTTTGAATTAGTAAATCTAGGAACTGATACCAAGCTGCAGAATATCAATCTAGGTCTTGGCCTAGCCCCTGAAGAAAGATTAGCATATGTTCGTCTCCTGAAACAATACAAAAATGTCTTTGCCTGGAACTATGATGACCTTAATACTTATGACACTTCTATCATTCAACATACTATCCCAATGATAAACGATGAAAAACCTGTCCAGCAAAAGCTAAGAAAGATCCATCCTAATCTGGAAAGCCAGATTAAGTCTGAGCTCAATAAATTATTGAAAACCAAAATTATTTTTCTCGTTCGACATTCTAAATGGGTTTCCAATATGGTTCCCGTTAGAAAGAAAAACGAAAACATTAGAATTTGCATTGACTTTCGAAACCTTAACAAGGCTTGCCAACAGGGTAATTTTCCCCTGCCTCCTATGGATCAAATATTGTAAGCAGTTACAGGATCAGAATTAATGTCCTTTTTGGATGGTTTCTCTGGCTACAACCAAATTTCGGTCCATCCTGACGATCAATTAAAGACCACATTCAGAACCAAATGGGGTACTTATGCATATCAAAAGATGCCTTTTGGTCTGATCAAAGTTGGCGCCACATTTCAAAGGGCCATGGACATCACATTTAAGGGATTAGTAAACAAGTCAGTAGTAATCTACTTGGATGATATAACTGTATATTCTAAAAAACGTGGTAATCATCTTAGAGACTTAAAGCAGATCTTCCAATGTTGCCAAAGGTATGGGATTTCACTTAATCCAAAAAAGTCCTTTTTTGCATTAAGTGAAGGAAAACTTCTTGGATTTATAGTGTCAAAATCTAGAATACATACTGATCCTGATAGAATCAACGAGATTTCCAAAATACCCTTTCCTCACAACAAGAAAGCTATGCAATCCTTCCTTGGCCAAATTAATTTTGTTAAGAGATTTGTTCCGGACTTCTCAAGGATTGTATCTCCCTTACAAGCAATGATTAAAAAGAATTCAATCTTCAAATGGGGCTAAGAGGAATATGAAGCATTCAATCTGATTAAACAAGTGATTGTAAACTCCCCATCTTTAGCAACTCCAAATTTCTCTAATCCTTTCATTTTGTACACATTTTCCTCTGATAGATCATATGCTACGATACTCACTCAAGCAAATCAAGACAAGGTAGAAGCCCCAATTGCCTTTTTCAGTTTAAATCTGCAAGGGGCCAAATTATATTATTCTGATGTAAAGAAACAAGCTTATGCGGTTTTCAAAGCAATCAAACACTTCAGACCCTTCCTACTTGAAACCCATACCAAAATCATAGTACCATTTCCATCGGTAAGAAATCTCTTAGTATAGAAAGACGTGGGTGAGAAAAGAGAAAATTGGGTTACTGCCTTACAAGAATATGACATTGAAATTAAACCAGCAAATATTGTAAAAGTTCAAGGCTTTTGCAAAATGCTGGCTGGAGCATCGCTTATTTCCGAAATACCAACTTCAGAAGTACAAATGTATGAGGTAAGCCTAAACGATATTGAATCATTATATGTTGATATCATATTTTATCTAAAGAATGGATATGCTCCTTAAAACCTAGATTATACAATGAAAAGAACCCTAAGATTGAAGGCTAAGCAATATCAACTCGTGAACAATGTACTTTTTAGGATGAATTATGATTTTGTTCTCCTTTGATGTCTTGAGAAATATGAAGCTTAAAAGGTGTTATAGGAACTCCATGATGGACCAGTAGGTGGACATTATGCTGGAAATGCTACATCACATAAAATCTTGTGTGCAGGGTACTATTGGCCTACACTATTCAAAGACGCACATAGCTACATAAGCAAATGTCAAGTTTGTCAAACTACTGCTGGAAGGCAAAAGAAACCATCGTTGCGTTTGCAACCAGTCAATATCAATCAACCTTTTAATCAATGGGGATTGGATATAATAGGTGAGATCATTCCTCACTCTTCTAAACAACATAGGTATATCCTTACAGCTAAAATTATTTTACTAAATGGGTAGAAACAGTTCCTCTCAAGATAGCTAATGCCGAACACATCATTGATTTCACAGATCAGTTCATAATCACCAAGTTTGGTTTACCCTCTGCTTTAATGTTTGATAATGCATCGTATTTTTCTGGCAATGCTATGACTAAATTCATGGTCAAAAGAGGTTTTAAACTTAAATACTCTGCGAATTATTACCCATAGGGGAACGAGTTAGCTGAATCAACAAATAAAAACTTAATCAGAATCATTAAGTGAAGCATTGATCAAAATCATAAGAATTGGCACAAATCTTTAATGTATGCTCTATGGGCAGAAGGAATAATGCAGAAAGCCACCATTGGCACTTCTCCCTTTAATTTAGTTTATGGGAAAGAAGTGGCCCTTCCAACTCATCTAGTGATTCCCTCTTTGGCCTTAGTTCAATTTATTGACGAAACACCAACTTCTTCCTTACAACTAAGGCAGCTGCAAATCCTTAAGCTAGAAGAGCAACGAGAACAGGCTAAAATAACTCATGCTCATCACCAGGCATTAGTAAAAGCTTCTTTTGGTTCAAATATGGTATCCAGAAAGGACTTTCAGATTGGAGATCTAGTTTTAAAATGGGACAAGGCTCACGAAGAAAAAGGAAAACATACGAAATTCCAACGAATGTAGCTTGGCCCTTTCCAAATTACGGAAATCATAGATCCATCTACTTTTATATTACAGGATTTAACAGGAAAAAGAAAATCTTTACCTATTAAGGGCAAATCCTCAAAAAATACTCTCCATCGGAGATTATTCTTCTATTTTTGTAAATTATTTTTTCCTTTATTTTGATAATAAAACCAGTTGTAAATGGTTGCATTTGGAATTCACAAAAAAAAACAAGTATTTCTTTTAGATTTTGTTTTTCGCTTGTATAAATAGAATTGATTTGGAAAATTGGTCATTATTATTGAAAGGCACAGTCAAATGCTATAAACCTGAAAATGACACTAGTTTCAACCTTGCAAATTTTGATAAAAAGCAACCTTTAGTGGGAATTTGTTTTATATCAGTCAAATGAAAGGCATCAGAAACAAAACAAATATTCTCTGTAGAAAATCTCTTTCCAAAAACTCTACAATTATCATCCAGAGCTATTCTTAAGGAAAAAATGACTTCCTCCCCACCTTGGGAATTACGAGTTTCAAAGAATAATCCAATGATACACTTTAAACTTAGAGAATAAGAGGTCTCATCACAAGCCGACTTATCATGATCATAAGATATTAGAGCTTGCTAACCTTTCCAAAACTGCATACCACAATAGGGCAATGACTCAAGATTGTTGCAATCAAAAGACAAGGGGTCTCATCATGAGCTAGCTTGTTTAGCAAAGTTATAAATCAAGTGAGTGGCACTGTTATAATTTTGCTACCAAACCAAGGCATTTTTCTTTAAGAATTAAAAGAAAATAAAAGCAATAAGTGCTGATATGGATTTCCCTTTGAAAACCATATATTTCTCCAAGTAGGATACAGGATCATTGCTGGGTAACAAGTAGCCCTGTCAAGGCTATAAACACCTGCTGGCAGGAGAGGCTCTACCTACGACAAATGAGCATATTTAAAACTGATTTATAGAGAGAATTTTGTCTTTATCTTTACAAACCAAGTAGTGGCTGATGTAAATACAATGACTAGCTCTAGGAAGTAAAAAATCAAAGCTAACATAGAAGAAACAAACTATCATTAACAACTGAAAGCATGGCGCACTTTATCTTTCTATAATAAAGTTTGATTTTCTTAAAAAGCCTTCTGTTTTGGAAGTTTAGAAAATTCAAAAGAAAATCAGAGATAACTGTTTCTTCCATGTGAATCACCAATTGTTGTGGCCAGCAACAATCCCCTTTTTTATTTAGTTTTATTACTAATACTAAATAAGTGGGGACCCCTCATCGAAAAATTTAAAAAATAAATTAGTACCTGTATTCCCTTTTTGAATAAATCTTACTATCTATAACTTAGGAGAATATCTGCAAAAATCTAAAAAGACTTAAGTTTTATGATCAGTTCGAACAAAATCGTTCTCTCAATAATAAAGTGTCACATCGCAAAAAAGGTAATGGATAACATCCTATAAACAAACCCATAAGATTGTGAAATCATGATGCAAGATCACACACTGAAGAAACTCATAGCATCGCAGTTTTCATATGCCTCAAGTATCACTTAAGGTGAAATACCTCAAGATGTCAATATGCGATGACGCGTCTCGTAAATCGATTAGTGATATTGCGATCTGTGATATTGTGAAGAAAATCGCAAAATCGCTTTATTGCAAATCTACAGGGCTCGTCGTTCGAAAAGTTTTTCTGTAAACCGATACCCAGTTATGCGCATTAATGTTAATTTAATGAGTTAGTTGATGATCAATAATGAAATATGGTTTGGATCTGATCAAAAGGTCATTTCACGTAGGGTGATATATTTTATATGATTTCAGCGTTTAAAGCTTTCCCGTCACCTTATTTCTTATCATTACTCTTTCGTTATTTGTAAATTGTAGGAGAAAAAAGCAAAGAGGTATACATAGTAGTGTTCAGAATATTATGGGAAAGAAGGGAAAAGCTCCGAGTTTTGAAGACAAAGAAACGACGCCTTTATACACAGACACCACCTGCAATAGAGACGTCGGTGTTATTACTTGGGAAGGCATGTATAGTCTACTTGAGGAAGAAATGCCAGAGTAATGATGGTTACGACAACTACAGACTCACGCGGGTCATCTGAGGCATCAATCATTGAACTAGCATGTTCATTCTTGCACCAGATAGCGGCGAGGCCCAAGATTCTTCCATACACGGACATGGTCAAATGGGTACTAGATAGTGCTAATATAACAGACAGACGGTTTAAGACTTAGAGCCAAGGACTCATTGGGTCGTTCACTCCACAAGATTTAAGGTTTATATATCCTCTAACAAAAAAGCGCAAGAGGCAAAAAATATCTCCAGGGAAGCCTGGATTGAGAAACGGAGGCAGTTTCCGATGTGCGATTAGTGCTTAGCGCTAATCGTGCATCACCGAGAAAAACCCCTTGAGAAGGAAAGCCTTTGATCAATCAGTCGCCTATAAGCCCGAAAAATTGTAGAAAAAGTGCTAAAGGCTAAAGGCAAAACCCAAGCTCTAAAAACTAGTGGTATTTATCGGAGATATCCTTAAAGTGGTATGTAAATATCTGAACAAATGCACAACATCTACAAACAAGCTAGAGATAAAAGGCTAAAGAAAGAGCAGAGTCTATCAAGAGTTTAACCAAGTTGAATTGGGATTCCTACTGGCGATACTTGGTAAAACCACACAGTCAATGCATGACTCTCCAATGCCTCATTAACGCTGCCAAGAAGATGGCGCCAGCACTTGCCGATTCTATTTTCACAGGGCAACTTAAGTCGGAGGTTGGCCAACGAACTCCCCTCAAGCCAATGCTGAATGCTTGTGATCACAGAGAACAGATACATAAATAGTTAATCGCCAGATTTAGTTTTATTTTCAGTTTTAGTTTTAGTTTTGCTTTTTTTTGCCTTAGATGAGGACGGTCATTTAATCCTCCTCCTATATTTTTTGATAAACTATTTTTAGATTTAGCTAGTAGTATTTCAACCCTTCTCATGCATTTAGAGAAAGGTCCTGAAATTTGTCAAAAACGTTTCCTCAGAACATGCACTTCTGCACCCTCTAAGGAGGTTTTGATGAATGAATGGAACAAGATTTATTGATATCTATGTTTAATATCTGCTACTGAAATTGCACTTTTGTACTCTTAGTAGATGTTGAACTAGGAGGAGATAAATCATTATTGCTGAAGCTCATGAGTAGAAATTGTTATCAATGGTACTTTTATCTCTTAACGATTTATGCTTATGTGTTAAGGTGATATTTATGTTCAGTTATTTATATATGAATCCTTGAATGCTTGAGTTATCATTTGGCACTTGTGTACGGTAATGGCTATTCTATTTATGCTTAATATATGAGTGACTTATTATGCGATATGCTTTTCACAATTGTTTCGGCTAACTTTTTATACAAAATGGTTTATCTTTATTGAATTCTTTTCTCATAGCGATTGAATGATCTTTATTACCAATTGTTGTTAGAAATTATTTTAGCTCACATAAGTAAAAGATTAAATCCCGAGTTAGTTTTAGAACTAGATATTTCTATTCATTAGAATACAATTGCATGTTGTTAAATTAGATTTATAATAAAATCATTTTACTTAGAAATTATTAGAAAGGAAATATCAATTCTCAACACACACACACACACATAAATTGGGAACTGGTCCCATTATCCCCAGTTGGACCCACCATCCCAAATGGAAAAGGAGTTGCTTTCAAGGTCCAGACCAAGTGGGTATCCCCCTTGTTGTAGACCTGATTTTCGGGGCTTCAATAGGTTGGTGACGCAAATCTCAATTATAACCTTCTACTTGGCCGTAGCTGCACTCACACAATGTTTTGTGTGGTTTCTTCGCTTTACCATGTACTTCGTTTTCCCCACCAAAGGAAAATTGTCACAATATACCAATTGGCCTTCTTTGCCCCTGACTCTTCAACCAGTAATGTACCTTATGTTGGGAAAACCATCATTCCTTATGAAAATGTTGGAGTGGGTCTTTTCAAAGACTCTACTTTAATGGGAACTTTTTCCCTTCCTCCTCCCACCAATGTTGCCTCAGTTAACACGATATCTTCTAGTAATGACCCTTTGATCATCCCTAGCCATGACCATATTGATAACTTTTTTGACACCATGCTGCTCAACCCCGTCGAACAAGCTTAAAGTTATCCTTGTGGCTTCCGCAACTACATATGAAGCCAATGACCAATTGAGTATGGATCTAGACTCGTATTCGCCACCTTCTTGGCTTGATTCTTCCGATTTTGAACGTCCTTTGAATGATACTCTCCTTATTGACAAAAGCATTGTTGAAGTCATGTCTCATGAAGAAACCCCTTCGAATGATATTCATCATCATTCCTCATTTCTTCCTAGCCTTGGTGTGATTCCTACTTGTCTAGAGACTTTAGCTTCTCCTATAATGACTGCTCTTTTTCAGACACCCATCTTAGATCACGAAGTATTGTCTAAAGGAAATTTGGGAAACATCTCGGTAACCATGCCCATCGACATTCCTGTGGAACCAGGTATAGTAAAAAACATTCACATATTATGATGGAAATCATCCTTAATATTGTGTATATAGTTTTTACATTAGTGTGTGTTTCATTAGTGTGCAGTCTTTTGGTGTTATTGTTTGCATTTTTGCAAACATGTTTTCCCCTACTTACTGCGTGTTACAATTGGTTTGTAGATGTCAACTAACCCTATTCCTTATGTTTGTTTCGTTGATGACACTTATCATAGTACACATAATTTGTCTTCAGCTGCATGGGCACTCTTTTCTCCCAATGATGAGTTAGTGAGTTTACAAGGTATATGTTTAGGACATACAACTAATAACATAGCAGAATATAGTGCGGTCATCCAAAAATTGTCAGAAGCTATTGCTTTTGGTATTATGACATTAGTTGTTAAAATTGATAAACAACTCATTGTATTACAATTAAACAAGCACTATTTTGTTAGAAACCCTAACATTTTAAGGATGTATTTGCGTGTTCATCTCTTGGAAAGAAATTTTGATTACATCACATATCAACACATTCCAAGACACCTAAATACATTGACAAATGCATTAGCTAACTATATTTTAGATTGACATTTGCAGCATATGTAAAAATGAAAACCATGACATAATAGGAACATCAAGTACATAGGGTAAAACATGTATGTATATAGAGGGTTTGAAAAATGTTTATTACATCAAAAATAAAAATTTGTGTTATGAGACACATGGCTTCTCGAGCCTACATAAGTGCAGAAAATAAAACTAGAGACATGCCTATCCATCGACATGGTGCTCATGATAGCATGAAATAGCTCTAATAACTTTGCCCAATAGCTGACGCAGTCTAGTTGACACTCCCATGGTATGCCTCTGATACCGGAGTGGTGCATCATTAATAATCGCATACTCTGGAATGCCTCTTGTCAAGGCATCGAGGTTGCACTCCACCTCTACCATAGGATCGTCTCCCTCCAAATATACTGCATCATCAATCTATCGTGCCACCTGCCTCACTATTGGAGAAACCCCTGTAGGTCTCTCTGGTCCCACATCTATGAAATATAATAAGTCTCAATCTCAATTCACATAATGAAAAAACATTAAAATTTTGAAAAACTTTAAAAATAATTATTTACCTAAGTCAATCCATTGTGTTCCAGGTGGAAGTGGGAGATCGGGATCTCCCTGGAAATATGTCCCGATAATCACCTACCATAATGATCTACTATCGTATCCATCCAAATAACATTGGGGGGGAGGACATCTGTTGACCACCTCCATGAGGAGGCATCAACTCACCCCACCTCAGTAGAAATGGATCCCTAGGTCCAGGAGGTTCCACCTCTACCCACTAATACCAGAACAATGGGACACGCTCTAGGAAGAACGTCACCAAAATCAATCTGTAGCCAAATTGTTTGAGTCTATTTGTCTTGCATTTGGTCAGCTGCTCTTTCATGTTGACCAGTAATTATTCACACCAGTTAAACACAGTCGGACTCCGACAATCCACTGCATACTGAAAGTAAGACTTGCTCGCTTCGTGTAGATCTTGGGCCCCTGCTGCTCGAACTATAGTATGTAGAATTGTTCTCAATGGAAGGTTTGTGATAGTTTTGATATGATTCTTCCCGCTCTTTGTCTTGCAAGAACCTGGATAACCTCTAGCTATCAAAATGTCTGTACTTTCTCCTCCAGTGCAAGGAACATGAAACTAAACTTGTTGTCCTCTCTTGGACAAACCTGTGATGAAGTAGATGTTTGTAATTTCTATATCAAGTTCTTGGTCCCCTATTATGAACATCTGGCGGTCTACATCCCACCATCCTACCAAGTGTTTAGTAATTCCAACTAGGTTAGGATCCCCGAAATGCAAAATAATTTAAGCAATCCACATGCATGGAGAGCCCTTATGCAACAGGGATCTTGTGATGTTTGATGGTATTCCACTTCATGACCTCTTTCCTTCCACTCTTTAACCATTTTTTCTAGAAAATAACCTATGAAACATCAATGAACAGAGTTTTAATTAGAACCTATGGAGGAAAATCTACAAATCAATTAGCAATTTTCATGATCTATTAAAAAGTTTTGTTCCACGATGCTAATGCATCTGATTGTATTTTTTCTGCACTTCCAGCATGATGGCACCGTTGATCTCAGGGAGAAAAGCACAGATCTAATGGGTAAAACCCGTGCTGACCGCCCTCGACTCAATTTTTTTTAGTCCCTCCTAGATACCCGTTCTATGGATGAAATTACTTGAAATTACAATAAAAATGCAAAGGGAGGACAAATCTCTTACCTGCAATAGACGGTTCATCGAATGGAGCCCTGAATCGATCACACTCCTCGCCTAAAGATCAGGTGGATTTGTGGTAAATTGTGCTCTCCAAATTATCAAATGAAAAATGGTAAATTTGTTTTTACTTTTTGAGTTTATATAAACTTTTTAGAGTATTTTTACCATTTAGGGCATGTTTTTACCTATATTTATGTATTTTTCTCGAGATGGGTAATGTTTGTTCACATGTGTAGCAATAGGTCATTACTTATTGGCGACAGTAATTGGTTTTGGATAAAATATCAAGTTTTATTTTATCAATTTTTTGGACTCGGGAAAAATAAATGAAGGAACTCCCTTGGAGTCATCTTTCAACTTTTTTTGGCCTCTCAAGATATGAAACGATTTTCGAGTAATTGCCTTTTCGAACTCGTATCTTTGATTAGTATAAGTGTACCCTTGTTTGAACTGAGTTATACTAATGTACGAAAAAGGAATACCTTGGTCACACATGGCTAAGAGGTTCTCTTGAATATTGTTTTCTACCTTTTCAGATTCGAGAGACTATCTACGAAAAGGGACCTCTGGAGTTTCCTTTTTGCCTCCTTTTCAAACTCTCTAAACATCAAAAAGATGTCGAGTTACCCCTCTGTCAAACTCGTAAAACTAAAATGATGAAGGACTTGTCATCATGACGAGACTGAGCTAGTCCTTCCTAGGGCTTGTTAAAAATACTAGGATGGATTCATCTGAAGGATGAACTTATATGAAAAGCATATGGTATCCTCTTCAAGATTGAGATTAAAAATAAAGAGGTACTCACTAGAAATAGTGGGGAAAATGGAAGGAAACATATATCCTGTATTTTGTATAAAAGGAAGTGTGTCGCTCTTGAACATGACACTTATTTGTATCTCATGTCGGGTTTTGGTTATCCTCCTTTCGTCACTTGCCTTACTAGGTTTTGGGAATCCATTTTCCTCTCATCTGATTATATCCTATTGTCATCATGACCTTTGATCCTATGTTGAGTTAAATTCTTCCAAATTTTGGAGTCGTGTTGCTAATATGTTCAAGGGAAGTCCCATCTACAAATTCAAACCACTTATACCATGTTTGATTTTTCTGCAACAATCTTGAATCAATCTTTCCAACTTTGCAAAATCCTATGTTTCGTGTCGATGATGTGGGAAACATTATGGCCCTCCTTCAATGGATCACTTCCATCGACTCCAAGTCATTATCTAGGAAGATGATATAGAAACTCCCTTTCAGTACCTTGAAGCTTGCATGCCTTAATGGAAGTTTCTTCCCATTCGACAATAGGTTCACATAATTGGCCTTTGATTGAATGATTCTCCGGGTGTTTGACTTCAACTTCATTGTTCACACTAGTGGGTTGTGCTACTGTACCTTGAGAACCATCATCATTATTGGTGGTTTCTATCATTCCTGTTAACAGTTCACATCATTGACCGGTAATCAGTTGGTTTCTACCATGTTCAACTCCGAAACATCTATTGACATGGTGGGATTCATACTTTGGTTGGATCGAGACAGAGATGAAGACCCTTGGTTTCGTCCGATAAATCCAAGCTGCGTGGAGTTATTAGATATTCATGATTTTCCATATGATCCCTTCTATTCAGATGTATGTATGCTTTGGATCCATAGACATGATCCTTTCTATTCGAATGGTTGCGTCCATGTTGTGGATCCATATAGATGATCCTTTTTATTCAGATGGTTGCGTCCATGTTGTGGATCCATACATATGAACCTTTCTATTCAGTTGGATACATCCATGCCATGGATTCATGTACTGTTAGATGCCTACTTGGAGATGTATTATTAGGCATACTTACATCAGATATCTCAAATATCTTGTATCATGTTTGATATGTAGGTCTCCTAACGGTGTTTCTTCGGATCCTTTGCTTGACTCGTAAATCATTTCAACAATCATTTCCATTCTTCCTTCATGCTTTAGGGCGAACCTATTATACAATATTTTGTCACACTCCCTGTCCTGTATCCTGAAGTGTCAAAATGATGAAATTTGTCAGTTTATTCACCACGAAACATATACAGAATCATCCCTTAAGAAAAGAAGAAAACTTGCCCTGAAAGAGTTATGAGAAAACTTGTCAAAAAACCTTGTTTTCAGTACCAACATGTTTTGTGCCATTGGTGACATGTGCCGGTGACTTGTTGCACTATACTGACCCAACACTACCAACACGACTTTTATAAGGAAAACCCACGCTGCACCTCTTCAGGAAGCTTTTCCTAAATTCAAGGAGAAGCTTCTCTTACTAGAAGTCTCGAGAATGGTGAGCTGGTTACAACTAAATAAGGATTAAAGCGATATCTCCCATTCTTAGTCCTTGATCCTACTTTCATGGATATTTCCCTTGAGTTGTGGAACCTCCCTTCTTCTATGGATCCTTAACTCCCTCTCCTTACCTATAAATGATATCCCTAATATCCACAACTGGTTGCCTATTTCTTGGCTACCTTCCTAGTGATAAACTACGCCCAAATGTTGCCCATTTTGCTAACAAAAAAGGAGTGCTTGAAGGTTAAGGCTAGGACTTGGAAACTCACCTAAAGGAGGCTTCCAACATCAAGGCTTACGTGGTTGTAATTCTCCCTTTACTATTCTATTTATAATACATTATGTGTTTGCTTTCCATAAATGTGTCTATCATTGCTCATTTAGTATAATACTCCTTGATCTATTATATGGTTTATACTGGAATGGTTTTTGCTATGTATGTGTTTGTTGTCTCCACATGATTTTCCTTGCAGATATTCATTCCTAATGGCGAATAATATATTGACCTTAGAAGCGAGAGGATCAAGGACAACACTAATGGATTTTAGCATCAAAGTGAGGTAGGTTATCTATCCTCCTTTGTGTTTTTTGGTATAAGCTAGGAAACTTTGCACATATTTGTCTAGTTTGTTGCTAGATCCTCCCATAGGACTAGAGGGATCGTTTCTGTCCACAAAAAGGATTGATTGCACAACACACTTGGATTGGATGGTGTGGAGTATTGAAGAAGGTATGTTTTCATTGAATATTTTGCCATCTTTTCTTTAGAACTCGTAACATCTTTGTATCATGAACTAGGAAGATAATGGGAAATCATGACAAAATCTATAAAGATTTATATGCAACATGAAAACGCTAATAATCACTATTTCTTATGCAGGAAAAGGCAAAAACTAAAGATTGTTTCTCCAAGGAAAAAGACAGGGCCAAGCTAAATGCTGTCCCTTTGGCGGGGAACCATATGCAAACAAGACGATCTAAATTAAAACATCTCAGCCAAGGAAAGGAAAAGGAGATGTCGACTCGGCGCAAGAAAATGACCAGATAACTGAGGATTAACAGCTTGGCGAATCCCTCAGGATCCTTTGATCTTGAGGGATTGCTGCTTTAACTATTTTTGCGTCCTTGATATCTCCGCTTTAGCTGTTATAAGTAGGGGCAGCACTGCTAGCCCAGGCGACGGTTAATTTGTCATGTAACTTTGCTTTGTACTTGAACTTTGATCATCGACTCTCGATGAGAAGAGATTTACTGTAACTATGTTTCAATGCTTTAATATAAATCTGGTTGTTGTTCCATCTGTGATTCTGGAATAACTTCAAGCGATGTATCCCTGGAGGCTAAGAGCCTGGCCCTGGTGGAACACTTGCTCCTGTATCATTATCTTTAGTTCGTGTGTGGTCTGTATTATCAGCTTGAATCGGTAATCTGGTGTGTTTTGTTATCTTATATTGCAGCTCTGTTATATTTCATATATCGTTCTCTGCAACAAGAAAGTCGTAATGTGCATTATAATCTTATAACGTATTGTTATTCCTTTAAAGTCGTTAATGTAACATTGTTGTTATCTACAGAATGCTATTGCTATTTAATTGCAGAGTAATCAAGTTGTAACCTTCTTAAGCTGGTATTACTATATTTGTCTATGGTTTATACTTCATACGATTGTTATTCAATTCACATTGTGGTTCCATTATGAATTGTGATCGTTACCCTTTCTAACCGGGATTAATACTTGTGATATCAGACTCAAATTACTGTTTTTCTTAATATCTTTGTATGCTGTGTGTATTTTTTATTTCAGCGCCATAGGCTCTAAGCGTTGTTCTATATTTCATTGGTAATTGGTTGTCGTTCCATTTCTGTTTTTTGTTTGATTTATCCTTTGAGTATTCTGTAGGATAAGGCTGCTGCACTTGTTTCTGTAGATTAAGGTGTTGTTGTTCATTAGATTTAGTTGCTGTTACATTTTCTAGTTGTTGTTCCATTTCTTAATTGCTATTCCATTTCCTATTATTTGCATTATTCATTGCTTTGGTGTGTAGAACCATCTGAAACTGTAGTGGGCATTGGCATTTGCTGTCTAGTCCCTAGATTGATGATCTGTTCCTTGATTACTTTTGGTTACATTAGTTTCCAAAGGGATGAGTTATTGTTATTGGACCCTTGACTGATACATTGCTTATTTTTCCGAATGAATGATTTAGGCTTCAAGGTATTTTGCTGTAAGTAGATTTTCTTTCAAGCATCTGTTTACTCTTGTATTTTCTTGAGCACTATACTACTAGCATTACTCTGACAAATGACAGCCTCAAACTGAGTACACTCTTTGAGATAACAAATCGTTCCTGGATTGACAAGTTAATGTGAGGTAATTAGAGGTGAAAAAGACCCTTTTTACAGCTCAACATTTTGGCATCGTTGCTGGGGAAGAGTGTAGCCATTTGTTTCTTTTTCGGAGTAGTGTAGGAACCTGTTAGGAAAGAGTTGGGTTTTAAAAATGGAAGGTAATAACCTACGTAAGGAGTATGTAATAGCCCTGCTCCCCTACCTACTTTCCTATAGATTGGTTTTTGTTTTGTTTGGGTAGAACCTAGCAGTTGATTTCTGTGCATGACTAAGCAGAAAAAGCCAAAAAAGAATCCCAAACCTCTACCCAAGCTTGATAAAGCTAAGGAGCCAGTGAGCCTTGGCCGATCAACCTTTATAGACGAAATATTTAAGAAAGCAGAATCTCAGCCTTCAGTAGGACCTAGAAAAGTTATTTCTAGACAACCTACTAGTTCCCTTCAAGCCACAGGATCACCATCTGTAGCCTTCGCTGAGGTGCATAGTCAAACGGAAGACCAAGATTTTCAAGAAATTGAAAATTCTAGCTCAAAATCATTGCAAGAAGGGAACCTTAGCAATCTCTGTGAAGGAAGGGGAGAAACAGGTGAAGCAGAAGAATCGAAATCTCCTCCTAGG
This sequence comes from Pinus taeda, assembly GCA_000404065.3. Taxonomy (NCBI): domain Eukaryota; kingdom Viridiplantae; phylum Streptophyta; class Pinopsida; order Pinales; family Pinaceae; genus Pinus; species Pinus taeda. The sequence goes on from APFE031454886.1 coordinate 144,457, forward strand.
GTTATTCAGCCATTAAGCAGCCCAAATAAGGGGAGTGCTGCAAAAATCATTTATAACGAAATTCAAAAACCTGAATCCCCTCGGACATTAGGCACTCTCATCATCCCAGAAAAAGGAAGTTCTATCAAGGCCATTCCCATTAAAGCCATTCCCCATCGACAACCTAGGAATACCCTCCCAGATATCCCAGAAGGCTATTGGCATATATTTGATCAAATGGCCCAGAATCAGCCTAACACCCAAACCTCTACTCTGCAATACCCCATTGTGGATACTGAGCCAATGCACCTATGAAGGAAATTCCCCTTCATCATATCCCTACATACCATGGCCTTACATCAGAAGATCCAGATGCATTTCTATTTGAATTCGACGTGCTGTGTAGAGGATATGGCTATACCACCAATCCCCAGAAACTAAAATTATTTCCTTCTACATTAAAAGGAGCTGCTTTGAGATGGTTTATGGGATTAGGTGGTGGTGTTATAAATAAGTGGGATCAAATGAAAGAGTCTTGTCTAAAAAAGTATCAGGATCATTGCAGGTCTCAAGAATTAAAAGATGAAATATTTCAGATGGTAGCTAAACCAAATGAAACATTGGAAGAATATGTTGAACGATTCTAGTATAATCTTCAAAGATCTCCTTATGCAACATTACCTTTACCTGATAATGTATTAAAAACAACATTAATTAGGGGAATGAAGGAACAATGGATTGAGACATTAAACATTATGGGGAAAGGAGATATTTATCAAGAAAATTTTGCTGACATTATTGATTTATGTATCAGGAATTCGAGAGGCAGCACAAGACTAAAACTAGCAAAGCATGATCGATTCGCACGAGATAATAGAATTTCGGCAGAAGGAGTAACTCATGCAGAAATTGGAAATTTATTAGAAAATTTTAAAACTGACATATTGGGGACACTGACAACACAACTTGATATTATGCAGGCTAAACAGAAGCAAGCATAAGCATAACAGAATTTGGAAATCTTCTGTCCCAGATGCAGGAAGAAACACAGCCACAAGGAGTGTCCATTAGATACAGTTCAAGTTTGCGCCATTTGTACAAAAGATCACTCCACAGAGAGCTGCCCCTCACTTCCAGGATTGAAAGCAGTATACAAGGAAGCAGAAGAAGAGCTAGAACCAGTGTATCTACTTAATCAGTGCCGTCAGTGGCAGTCGCGACAAACAGGCATGTTTCCAAACCCAGCTTCTTCTTTCCAGCCTCAACAATACCATGCTCAACAATATAATTCAATGTGGCAAAATCAACCTCCCTTCCCGAATTGGTCACAACAATCATTCCCTTCATCATCTCCATGGCCGAGTCAAGCAAGCCAACCCAATTGGCCAAATTTTCCCTATACCCCACCATATTGGCAAAACAATGTTTTTCCACCGCAATGGACTCCTTCCTACTTCACAGAGTCAAACCTGGCAGACAAACTAGCAAAGACCGATGAATCAACCAGTAGGAACTATCCCACTCCCTCAACCTACACTGCCAGCTCTACAACAAATCCCTAGTCTAATTTAAGGCCGTAACTCCCAACCAAACCCAAACCCAATCCAAATAATAGACCGGTCCAGACCATTCAAATAATCAAAACACCAGAAACAGGAACCGATCTAAAGGAGTGTGATGACCTTCAATTAAGATCGGGGTGTATCATTGAAACAGAGGAAAATAAAACAATCCAAGTTGAAAATCAGTTACCTGTAGAACAACCGTTACACGAAGAGGACGTACCCAGACAACAAATTCATGATCCAGCAACCACATCCTCTCCTCCATTCCCAGAACACTTGATTATACCTCGGCCTATACAACATCTTGATTTTGACATTCTGGGAGAATTACGAAACCTGTACATAAAAATCTCGATCCTCCAAGCCATTCAAGACATCTCGATATATGCAAAAACTATCAAAGAGCTATGTATAAAGAAACTAAGGAGGACAATAACAATTAACCCAAAAGTCCAAGTGGTTGGCACTTTATCTGACTTATTATCAGGAAAAGAAACACCCATTAAATATGAAAACCCAGGAAATCCAATAGTAACCGTACAGATCTATGGTCAAACCTTCTCTAATGCCTTAGTTGATCTAGGAGCTGCAATTAACATCTTAACAACTGCTACTTGCCAAAAATTGGAAATTACATTAGTAGAACCGACCTCCACTTTATTAAAACTGGCTGATCATTCCGTAGTTAGGCTAGAGGGCACACTACAGGATGTTATGGTATCTGTTGATTCCTGGGAATATCCGGCCGATTTTCTGATAATAAACCCCAAAAACCGACTTGATGGGCACCCATTGATCTTAGGCAAACCTTGGCTCGCAACTGCCGATGCTTATATTGGTTGTCAACAAGGAAATATGACCATTTCTAGGGGGATAAATATTAAGAATCTAGCTTTATACCCCCCAGCGCAGCCAAGTATCACGATAATAAAAACTAACAAGCACCCTCTGTCATACCTTACAGAAAATATTAGATCTCCATTAACCATACAGGATGCCCTCAATTTTTAAGACCAAACATAAGACGATGCTATTAATAATTTCATTAGCCAAGCCGAACCCAGACCCCACGTACAATTTCACATGATAGAAGCAGCATTTGATAACGAATTAGAAGAGGATCTTCTTAAAGATACACATGATCAACCAATACCTACTACCTCTGTCTCGAATAGCAAAATTGTGGAAATTGAGCCAGGAAAGACTTTAAACATTAATGCCAACCTGACTTACGAACAAGAAAAGAAACTCATCCAGTTATTGAGGAAACATAAAGAAGCATTTACATGGGACTACCCTGATATGAAAGGAATTGATCCCCAGTTATGTACACACCACATTTATGTAGAAAAGGATGTGAGACCTGTTCGCCAACTGCAAAGGAGACTTAATCCTCATCTAAAAAAAGTCGTAAAAGCTAAACTCCAAAAACTTTTAGATGTTAACTTCATCTACCCTATCTCCGATAGTAAATGGGTCTCTCCACTTGTTATGGTACCGAAGAAGAATGGAAAGTGGAGGATTTGTGTAGACTATAGAGAATTAAATAAAGCAACACAAAAAGACCACTTTCCCCTTCCATTTATTGATCAAGTATTAGACACTTTGGCAGGAAAGAAATCATTTTCTTCCTTAGATGGCTTCAGTGGATACAATCAGATTCAGATTGCCCCTGAAGACTAAGACAAAACTACTTTTACTTGTTCTTGGGGAACATTTGCCTACAGAGTTTTACCTTTTGGCTTATGCAATGCTCCTACCACATTTCAAAGAGCTATCCTCAGCATTTTTTCAGACCTAATAAATGAGGGGCTCGAAGTCTACATGGATGATTTTACACCGTATGGAGATGATTTTGATCCAGCATTGGACACACTGGAAAAAGTCCTGCAGCACTGCATTTCCACCAGGCTTTGCTTAAGCCATGAAAAATGCTATATGATGATGACTGAAGGATTTATTCTAGGCCACTATATCTCACTAGCTGGCATACAAGTAGACCCAACCAAAATCCAAATAATTTTGCTAATTCCCACCCCTACCACTCAGACATAGGTACGCAGTTTTCTTAAATTCTCTGGTTACTATAGAAGGTTCATATAACATTATTCACATATTGTTGCACCTCTATATGCATTAACAGGTAATGTTGACTTTCTTTGGACAGAAAAATGTGACCGTGCTTTTCAAGATCTGAAGAAGCTTGTCTCCACAGCTCCAGTCCTTCGTGGACCAAATTGGAACCTACCATTCCAGATTTCGTCAGATGCCTTAGATACAGCTATTGGAGCACTCCTTGGGCAGGAAGAGGATAAAAAACGATATGCAATTTATTATATTAGCAAGAATTTATCCCCTGCTGAATTAAATTATACTGTTACTGAAAAGGAATTTCTAGCTGTAATACATGCTATCAATAAGTTCAGGCATTACATTACTGGATATCGTGTTATTTTATATACAGATCACTCTGCCATAAAATATTTAGCAAATAAACCAATCACAACTGGTAGAATAACTAAATGGCTGATTTCATTGCAGGAATTTGACATTACAATCAAGGACAGACCCGAAAAAGAAAATCCTGTAGCTGACTTTCTCTCGCAAATACCAAAACCAGTGGATGCAACAACAGTTGAAGATCAATTCCCAGATGAGCATTTGTTTGTTGTCACTGTGAAAACACCCTAGTATGTTGATGTTGCGAACTACTTAGCAGTAGGTAAATTACCAAAACATCTGACCCCCAATGAGCGGAAACAAATTGTCCAGCGAAGTGTTTGATTTTCCTGGATTGGGGGCTACTTGTTTCATACAGGAGTAGATATGCACATCAGGAGATGTGTCCAAGAGGATGAAATTTTTGATATTTTGAAAGCTTGTCACGACGAACCATGTGGCAGACACTTTGTCGATAAGAGAACTGGACATAAGGTGCTACAAACAGGGTATTATTGGCCTACGATTTTCAAAGATGAAAAGAAGTTCGTTCAAGCTTGTGACAGTTGTCAAAGAGCAGGACGCCCTAGTCAGGCCGATGAAATTCCCCTGAACCCACAACTGGTTGTCGAACCATTTGAGCGATGGGCACTTGATTTTGCTGGTCCAATCAACCCATCTTCGAATCAAAAAACATATATTCTGGTGGCAACAAAATACGTCACCAAGTGGGTTGAAGCAGAAGCATTACCGAGAGCTACAGAGGATTCTGTCATACAACTCATGTTTCATATATTTGTGCGATATGGGCTTCCAAGAGATATAATTACAGATGGTGGACCATAGTTTGTTGGTAATAAGATTGCTGTAACACTTAAAAACTATCATATCCAGCATAAAATTACTACTCCATACCACCCACGCAAACGGTCAAGTAGAAAGCAGCAACAAAATAATATAAGCAATCCTGACAAAAACCATTGCATCACATAGACGCGATTGGGCTGCAAGACTACCAGAAGCCTTGTGGGCATACAGAACAACGTGGAGAAGCACTACTGGCTATTCACCATACCAATTGGTGTTTGGAAAGAAACCCATTTTCCCCATAGAATTCAAAATGCAAACACTATGAATAGCATAATAAGTCGGCCTAGATCTAAACGAGGCACAGATTAATAGATTACAGCAGATCAATGAGCTAGACGAAATCAGGCTTCTTCCCTTCAACATACTGCATTAATCCAACAACAGTGAGCTAAATAGCATGACGCTCTCATTAAAAACAAAGTCTTCCGTGAAGGAGACTGGGCGCTCTTATACGATTCCAGGTTTCAGGATTTTCCTGGGAAACTTCAAACTCGCTGGCTAGGGCCATATGAAATCCAGAAGGTACATGATAATGGCACGCTAACTCTAGTCGCTATTGATGGATCTGGTCATACCTTTAAAGTAAATGGCCACCGAGTTTGACTATCCCGCAAACCACTTACTCGGGAATCCTTCTGTCAGCAACTACACGGGGACTCCGATATGCAAATTCTACAGGGGTAAGAGCAATCTTCCTCACCTGTGATTCATTAAGTGATTCACCTTTTTTTTATACTTTGTACATAATTTCTTTGTTCTGTTTTTCCTGTTGTTCCTCTTCTAAGAAACAACATTTGTGTGCATTTTTGTCATTTTTGTTGTTCCTTTTCTAAAGAGACAGCGTTTTTGTTTGTTGTTCCTTTTTCAAAAGAACAACACCTTTGTTTCAGTCGTTTCTTTTTCTTTTTCATTTTGCTGTTCCTTTTCTAAAGGAACAGCATTTGAGTGTTTTGCTGTTCCTTTTCCAAAGGAACGACACTTTTTCATTTTATTGTTCCTTTTCTAAAGGAACAACATTTGAGTGTTTTGTTGTTCCTTTTCCAAAGGAACGACACTTTTTGATTTTTTGCTGTTACTTTTTCAAAGGAACGACATTTGTGTTTCTGTTGTTCCTTTTCCAAAGGAACAACACTTTTTTATTTTTGTTGTTCCTTTTTCAAAGGAACGACATTTGCGTTTCTGCTATTCCTTTTCCAAAGGAATGACACTTTTTTATTTTTGCTATTCCTTTTTCAAAGGAACGGCATTTGCGTTTTGCTGTTCCTTTTCCAAAGGAACGACACTTTTCAGCACATGTGTTTCTGCTATTCCTTTTTCAAAGGAATGCTTTTGGTTTTCTATTGTTTCTTTTCTAAAGGAACGGCATGTTCAGTTTTTGCTGCTCCTTTTTCAAAGGAAATGGCACTTTCGATTTTGCTGTTCCTTTCTCAAAGGAACAGCACTTGAATTCTTTTGCCCTTCCTTTTTCAAACAACAACATTCTTGTATTCCTTTTACTTATGCTTATAGATCCCTACTGTTCCTCTTCTTTCAGATCTTTTGGAGTACAACTATACACTCATGCAATGGATACAAAGCTAGAGCATACTAAAATCAAGAAATTATGTAAAATCGCTACATTTACAAGAAATTGTTGTGAATTGATAAAGAGGAACAAAGGAAGGACACAATTATTCATTACTTTTGCTTTCATTACCCTACTAATACCAACATGATTGGTAATCTTTATCATGCTGGTTCTTTTTAAATTCCCATAATCTTCTTTGATAATTATTAAGGAATAAGAACAAAGGGTTTATATTTTTCTATTGAGATGTTAAGACTTCTTCCACCATTCCTACTCTTAAGGGGGGCCGAACCACCCTTTATGTATAAATAGGAAAGCATGTTATAAAAATATAAAAAAAAAAAGACGAATGTTTTGAATTGTCAAATGCAGGATAGGGGGTCTCATCAAGAGCCAGCCTACCATGATCATAAGGAAGAAAGTGAAGTGGCATTCCCACTATGGCCACCACACCAGGGATAGGGTCCAAGATGCACATCAGAAAAAATAAAGAGTCCTTGGAACAGGAGGTCTCATCATGAGCCGGCCTGCCCACCTTTCACTCCTTCCTGGTGAATGGCATTATGATTTAACTGGTTACCAAGCCAGCATAATGACCTCCATTTTGACATTGAATAGAACTTCCTACGCATACACAAAGGATCATGGTTCCATGGGTGAAACAAAAAACTCTGCCAAGGTTATGGACACCTGTTGGCAGCAGAGCTCTGTTAATGGTATTGAAGTCACATTTCTTATACGCCAATAGTCATCATTAATACCCTTCTCGGTCTTATACCTTTGTAATCTGTCAAATAGGATTATGCATATCCCTTCCCCGAAACATTAAAAGCATGAAAATCCATTATAACCAATCGTGACGGAAAATGTAGACAATGACCGCATTACACTCGTTATGCACGTCAGTTGTCCTATCCTCCCAACCTCGTCTCATGTAACCGCATTTTCTTATTTATTAAGCGACCTTATTATACACCTCGATTTCGATAACCTTCTACTTTTGTAAACATGGCATCCTTGCATACGTTGTTCCTTTATGACCGCTGTACTAGAATAGACCGGCCCGCCACTCCTTCATTTGATGACCGAGGATGGCCTATCACATTACGGGGGAGGCTGACTTCATAATTTGCGGATATACGTGTCAAGCTATTACTCGTTAAATTCTTACTCGGGAATAGCAAGGCTTAATGGTATCTCGTTTTGCATGCCTTGTTGTTCCTAAGATATTTCTGTCTGTAACAATTGGTAAGATTTGACCGAGCATTGCGATTTTAATATTCTCTTATGTGTTGCTAACAGTTCGAACAGCTTGTTGTTCCATTGCCATTTCTATGTTTTTACAATGAGCTAAAAGCATGGGAGGAAGGTCAATTTGAACGGAACCATAGGTATTGACAGTTTCCGATGTTGCATGGGAAATCCTGGCAAAGGCAGGATGGTTAGTCTATCTTAATCGCATACAGGAACCCAACGAGACTGTGGCAATAGAATTCTTGTAGAATTTACAAGAAAACCACTCCACAGTAAGGGGAAAACATATAACAGTCACCGATGACGTAATCGCAGAGGTCTCGGGATTGCCAGCCACGAGACCTATGTGGACTCTGAAGAAGGAGAGACTACAAAAGATCATGGAGATCTTCTCGGATGTAGGCCAGAACCTGACAGTCAGACGAAAGGGAGTCCTACCAGCAACATTAGGAGAACCATGGGCAGAATTGGCGAGGATCATCCAGAGCTACATCACCTGTGAAGGCAGGAAAGACGTGGTAAGACCATGACACCTTAAACTCTTAGCTGTATTAAAAGAAAAATGCTCTGTGAACCTACCTGCATTTTTAAATTCATTACTGCATGATGTTGTCCGAAGCATGAAAAAGTCACAACATGTGGATTCGGTGGTGAGTCACCATGGGCTAATACGGCTGATATTTAGCCACAGTTTGGCTCAGCAACGTAGCAGCTGGAAAGAACTAATTGCTATAATAGATGGGGCACCAACTCTGCCAGCTCCAAAACGCAAACACACTACCAGTACACCAACTAGACCATCAAAACAGAGAAAATCAATTAGATTGGTACGAATTAGAGGAAGGTTGGAAAATCCCCAAGGGGGTATAAGCAAGCCTGTGGAGATAGATGACTCAGGGGATGAGAAACCCCCGCAATAGGAAGGAGAAGAGAATGAGAAAGAAGTAGAAGAAAATTAGGAAGGAGAGACAAAGGAAGAGACCGAGCAACTTGAGCAGGTGGAGGCAGAGTTAGAACAACGTGAAGAGAGTCCACTGCAAAATCCATTGCAAGAGGATGAATTGGCCAAAATTCTAGCCAATATGGGTGAATATGGCCAGCCTCTCAGCCGGCCAGGCCTCCAGACTGAGGAAGAACCGAAGGAGCATTCTTCTCAGGATAAAAATGCACCCGAGGAATTGTACGACGAGAAAGAAAACAAAGAGAATCATTCTGTTCATGATGATGAAGATATGAGAGGTGGACAATCTGCTCCCAGCCAGACTACACCAGAAGAATTGCATGAAGAAGAAGGGGTGGATAAGGAAGTTACCCAGGAATTAACAGAACCAGCTAGGGTTTCTACTCCTAAGCAGCCTGAACAAAACATCAAAGGAGCACCCCAAGAGGAAAAGCAGGGAATTGGCCAGGATAGCAGTCCAGGCCCGAGTAAACAGACAGTTGTTCCTTCTAAGGAAGCAGAAGAAATGAAACAATTACGATAAGAACAACAAAGGTTACTAAATGTGATAGCTCCACTTCGACAACAAACTAGGGTTTTGAGGATAAGAAAGAGAATAAAGAGAACTTCTGGGGAAACACATGCAGCTACTCCGGTGAAACCCCCCAAGAAAAAAGTTCGAAAGACCCCTGTTCAGCCTGCTGAAGAACAGTCTGTTGTTCAAATAGCTGTCGAAGAACAATTTGCTGTTCAAATCGCCGTTGAAGAATAGTTTGTTGTTCAAACTCTTGTTAAAGAACAAACTGTCATTCAAAAGCAAAAGGAACAACATTCTACTGATGCTCATTTTGAAGTACAAACGGACGATATATTGACCTGTGACAAGGAAGTTCAGACAGAGACACTGCCCTCTAAAAGGATGCAGACTATGAATACAAGGTGACGCAATAGGAAGATTCAAGTAAATCTTCCTCTGGCCACTACTATGTGGGACAACGATCCAAGGACAGTAACCCTACGAGAGGGTTTGATGCAAGCACAACAAGCAGTTGAAAAACTCATGGAATGAACAGTTTCTCGAGAAAAGTATGAAGAATTACAACAACAGCTAAGGAATGTCAATTTATCTAAGAGCCAAGCCTTTGAAGGATGGTGAAAGGAACAAGAAAAAGTCGCAAAGGTAACTCATATATTAGATGTAGTCCTCAGACAAGTGGATACCTTATGCTCTTTGTACACTGACATCCTAGCATGTAGAGCCCCCGCCAAGAATTATGCCTTGTTTTTAATGGAACGATATTTGCAATTGAAAATTAAGGCCATCAAAGGAGAAGCCCCTATCCAAATTAATACCATTGATGATTTTATAAATTGTTGTAAGCATTATGGAGTGAAGGTTCAAAGACTACTGTGTGAGTTCTATCTGCATAACCTTATGCTAGACCTGGACACAGAGCAGAACCCTGGCCCTTTCATTGGGGATATCCTGTTTGTTACCTATATCAATAGGTTTCATATTTCATGATTGGCTATAAAAGGTCCAAATATGCTCTGCTTTGATGATGCAAAGATCCCATATTTCCATAAAGAGACAAGGTGTGTCTGCATCTTGATAGAGACTCAATTTTGATGGATGTTCCAACAGCCTAATCTAGATCATGCCATGTTTAAATTTCCTACTGTAGAATAGAGAAAGAAGTCTGTCCAAACTGTTTAATCTTGGCAGACAAGTAGTACAGGTAGAGAAGAAGGATTCCCAATAGTTTAATCTGGGACCCTGGAAGAAATAAGGGTAGGATTTGATAGAAAATCAAAGGAAAAAGCCAGGGAAAAGAAAAGGCACACAAAGGGTCTGCAAGTCCAAGTGCACCCTCCAAGAAGAAAAAATGCTAGACAAAGTATGTAGTGTCCTATCTAGGGGGCTAGATCGGTCTAAATTAATTGTCAACCCAGGGTGCGTTTACTTAGAGGCGTGTGCCTAAAGTATATAAGCATAAAGGATCTACTCTAAATCTATGACTCCTAATGCTGAGATTAAGTCTATTGTTAAACTAACTAAGCATTAAATCATGTCCTATTAACAACTAAATGCAATTCCTATCATGCTGTTTATGGCTATCTTGAAAGGTTCGGTCCCCTTACAGAGACATCAACATGCAACCCTTGTTCAATATCATTCAGCAATCAAGAATGCTTAAAGAAGGCATGTAAAAGCAAATTCATAACCACTATCCATATCAGTGCTTTATATACAACTCTGAGATTAAATCCTTTACAGGATACATTTCATAATCCAAGAGAGGGTTATTCAACACATGTACAGACATCGAGTTAATGCATTCATCACTGCAATCAAATCTCCAAACATATATATAATTCGCATGCGTTTTATCCAATTGAATTGACTGTAAATTAAATCAAAACTACACTATGAATGTAATGCGAATATAAACAGAGTATAAGCATAAGCAAAATGTAAACACAAACGAAATGTATGATCGGTCTACCATATACGCAGGGCCCGTCCGCGTCTTTGGCACACCGATGATTACACCACGATCACGATATTAAACAAGTATGCAATGTATTAGATCGAAAAACCAGAGGTTCTGTTCCAAACGTAACTGTAACAATAAACAATAGTAAATGTCTGTATGTATGTAACCGATCCCAGGTCTCGGCCTTGTCTTTTAATTACATAATTACATCCCTTGAAAAATGGATGCTTATCCATGGCAGCTGTTGCTGCGTTTGGTAAATCAAAACACGGATATATTCCTAATTGTCTTATGCATAAAATCAAAAATCAAAATAGGAAACAACTTAAAAGCGAATGGATAAAAACTGAATGCTGTTGCTGCCTTTTGTGCCGACATGCTAGGGTTGACTGAGCGTTGACTGTGCTGATTGGAGGAATGTTTCTAATGCGGAGTAGCTGTTTGTCCATGTTTGGACATTCCTCTTTTCGTCCATGCCTTCCGCTCCTATCTAGCTGCCATGCCACATGTCACATAATAAACCATTTACAGGTTGTTAAGACTTCCTGTAGTGATTTAGGTCTAAAATCCTAATTTGTCAACACAAAACCCCTAAATCAATTAATATGCATGCCAACAACTATAAACTATTAAATTAATTAAATTCTAAGGCATTTGAGGAATGGATGATGAGAAAAAGGTAGGAAATGGTCATGTTTTGGAATGGGAAAAAGGGCTTAGAATGGTACCAACAAAGTAGTTGGGTAGGTAGATGGGGTTGCAGAAGTGATATCCAGTTCAAAAGATTTGACTTTGATATTCAAAATGAGAGAAGCAAAACAAATGATTATGTCTAACATCCCTTTCTCCCCTTTTCCCATTTGTTACTAACATCCCCTCATGAGTTCAAATGCAGGGAAAGATCTATGGTTGCATGGATGTCCTTTCTACTTTAAAAGCCACATTTGTTGTGCAAAGATCTTTTCATTTTGATCTACTCTTTACACTAAGTTGCTTTCAACAAAACTTAGTTGTATTGGTCTGCTTTTACATTTTTCTCTTCATCCATAAACCTCTGATCCTATTATATAACTCCCCTATCTTACCCTTCCCCTACTAGTATTAACACCATGGTGTATAAACCCCAAAATTTGTATAAATATCCCTCCCCTTGGCATTATAGCCATATGGTCTGTTTAAAAAGGAATCAAAATGACACCTGGTCACTTTGATGAACCTCCTGGTCATCTCTCTTCCCATTCCAAGTCATTTTACTCATATAGCCCTCATTTGCAAAGAAAGACCATAACAAAACCCCTCCTACCCATAACCCCTTTTTCAAAACATGACAAAACCCGAAAAAACCCATAAAACCCAAGGTTCTCTGCCCAAATAATTTAAATGAATATTTTAATCATATGGCGGGCCCCTTCCCAACCTGCACGACTCGTCGGAGGACCCACCAGCCGTCCGATCTCCGCCGCCCAGATCCAAAGGTGGGCGGTCAATTTCACTCCCCAACCTGCCGACCTTTAGCATCCGAGGAAAATGGTTTTCGGCCTGTACAAGGATGCGTGGTGGGCGCTGGGGTTGTTCGGAGCCCCTTCCCCGATACCGCCTTTGCCCCAAAGGTGGTGCGGGGAACCCGCTTACCACCATCCAGTTTACCACTCTCCCTCATGCGTCACACTAACGCCATCCTGACGTCACCTTACCTTTGCCCGCCCCCGCGTCCCGTGGCCCTCCACGCAGCCCGCCACCGCATCAGCCCGCCACCGTGTCTTGCCACCCTGGCTCACACCTCAGCGCCACGTCACCTCCGTACTATGGTCCCACCATGACGTCATGCTGACGTCATCGGCGGAAAAGCGCCAATAAGAGCTTTTTCCAAAATTCAACGTTATAAACAACCAAATGAGCCGTTTTAAGTCATTTTCATGCGTAAAAGAAGGAGCTGTTGTCAACCAGCTGCCGCGAAATTTGTCTTCCAGCCGACAAATTCAAGATTTCAACCGTTGCAAGTCCACAATTCGACGGCATTAAGCCTTCACAGCCCGGCTCGCAAGCGTCCAAGCTAGTTTTTCCAGGTATTTAGCCGGTTTCCTACTTCGCCCTTGCATTTCAATTCTCTGTAAAAAATTCACCATTAAACACCAGCTAAACTCTTGAGATTCAGCTCTGCCTGTCACACAAAGTGAACCCAAGTAATCTGCACCACCCCTAAACCCCAATTCGACAGAGGAGTGCTCGTTCCATGGGCTAAAGACCCCGAAATTGCCCTCGAGGTGCTCGGCATTGTTCCCTTTTGCCAAGTACAGGCCACCTGCTTTCATACCAAAGAAACCTCACTGACTCTGTAGCCTCTCATTAGAAACTCACATCCCTGTGAATTTCACAGCAATCTACAAAAGCCAGCTTGCATTATCCACTAAAGGAAGGACACCTGACTGTATTAACAGTTGACTTGCAGCTAAAATTCTTTAAAGACTTGTCAAACCATTACCTCCACCTGTACAGATTAGCTTCTATCATGGCATCTCCTGCAACCTCATCCATCAGTGTGGCCTCACAAAGTCAAACAAATAAGGAACTGGAGGCCTTGACATTAGTAGACAAGGATGGTCTCATTGGAGACTTTGAAGGAAACAGGGACTTCTTGCAG
>APFE031454886.1:163051-184967 GCA_000404065.3 Pinus taeda
AATGCGCAAATTTTGGCGGTGTACCCTTAGCCAACTCCAAGAGCCACCAAGTCAGCAGTCTCTGACTATTTTCTGACAACTAAGGGACTAAAAGTAATCACAGCATTCACTCTCTCAGCGGCTGCACTCCAGCAGTTGGTTGAGCATTTATGAAACATTTATTTTTCATTCAGATATTTTCTTATGTAAAATTTATATATATACTCCCCTTAGTAACGCATAAGGGGTTGGAAAATTTCTACTCTGAGGCATGTATATCCAGTACTTTCAGAAAGATTAATAGAAAGAGCAAGTTCAGCTCATTGATTTTCTGGAACTCTGGTGTCTTGTTGATGATCTTAGTGCTGTTGCAGAATCCTTGTGTTGCCTGGTGGAATGATATGTTTCTATAAACTTTACTCTGTTTCTCTATGTTATTACATTTTCATGTTCCTTTCATATCTGGCAATAAAGAAAAAGAATAGCTCAGGATATGTGTTTCAGCACCCTGTGCTCAATCTTATATTGCTGTAAATGTTTTCTTCAGGATTAAAATAAACATGAATTCTTAAATGTTCATGTTATATTTAGTTCTATGTTGTGAATTTTATCTAGAAATTCTTAAATGCTTCCAGGTAATGTTATCCAAGTAAAAATTAGCTTTCTTTCACCTCAGTTTACAGAAAGATTCTTAATTGCCTTTCTTATACTGAACATATCGTATCCAACCTCAATATCAAATCATTATTCCTCAGACAATTATCTTGCTCTGCAGCCTTTATTTACAAGCATCAACACAGCACACCAAAACAAAGGACCACTGACTCCATTGCCCAATGATAAGCAAGATTCTGGTAAGAGCATACACATGTTTCAGATTAAACCTTTCCAACCAAACATTTAAACCAAAATTTAAGCTTCATATCTAGCCTAAAATACCATCAGAACAGAGACAAATCTTAAAGAGAGAGCCCTCTCTGATTACAGTTTAGCTAGAAGCTGTAATCCAAAGACTGGTTAGTGGTTACCCCGGCCGTATTCCCTTAAAGTCAAAGGGAACAACCTGGGTGTTAACATATCCAACTGCAGACATTTATTTCGTTTGGAGTTAATCAACTTAAATGGATTAAAGCCTATAATGCCTTCCAAAGACAAGAAAATGGATTAGACTTATGGGTAAGAGCAGAGCCTAGAGACCCATTACCATTATGGAACAAACATAGGAGCCTTATGAGGACTCCGGGCATGATTGACACGTTAAAACCCATTCATACAGTAATCAATCGGCAAGGGATAGAATACTTCTTTACCATTAAGGACCTTGTCATTGCAGCTGCTAAATTTCGATATCAGACCTCTAATCCAAGCATCCAAGTCATGGAACCATTTAATTATGAGAATTTTAAGTTAGCCGCTGATCGTCTGAACCTCTATGGCAAAATTATCTTGAGGGCAAGGCCATCTTGGTTAGGATATAGGTTTTGAAGCCCGATTATTTGGCACCCTGCACCTAGATACCAAGCCCTGTATGAGATGCCTGAGGGTCAGACAAACCATCTTTTTCAACACCTAGTTAGGAATCACAGCTATAGGCCACCACATGAGATCCCATCTCTAGCCTACTCTCTCACTGCCTTACATGTCAACTACAATATTTTCATGAGGGCATGAAAAAGGGTAAGCAGGGAGGTCTGTGGAGTATTGAAGAAGGTATGTTTTCATTGAATATTTTTCCATCTTTTCTTTAGAACTCGCAACATCTTTACATCATGAACTAGGAAGATAATGGGAAATCATGACAAAATCTATAAAGATTTATATGCAACATGAAAATGCTAATAATCGCTATTTCTTATGCAGGAAAAGGAAAAAACTAAAGATTGTCGCTCCAAGGAAAAAGATAGGGCCAAGCTAACTGATGTCCCTTTGGCGGGGAACCATATGCAAACAAGACGATCTAAATTAAAACATCTCAGCCAAAGAAAGGAAAAGGAGATATCGACTCGGCACAAGAAAACAACCAAATAACTGAGGATTAACAGCTTGGTGAATCCCTCAGGATCCTTTGATCCTAAGCGATCGCTGCTTTAACTATTTTTGCATCCTTGATATCTCTGCTTCAACTGTTATAAGTAGGGGCAGCACTGCTAGCCTGGAGGACGGTTAATTTGTCATGTAACTTTGCTCTGTACTTGAACTTTGATCATCGACTCTCGTTGAGAAGATATTTACTATAACTTTGTTTCAATGCTTTAATATAAATATGTTTGTTGTTCCATCTGTGATTCTGGAATAACTTCAAGCGGTGTATCCCTGGAGGCTAAAGGCCCGGCCTTGGTGGAACACTTTCTCTTGTATTATTATCTTTAGTTCGTGTGTGGTTTGTATTATCATCTTGAATCGGTAATCTAGTGTGTTTTGTTATCTTATATTGCAGCTCTGTTATATTTCATGTATCGTTCTCTGCAACAAGAAAGTCGTAATGTGCATTCTGATCTTATAACGTATTGTTATTCCTTTAAAGTTGTTAATGTAACATTGTTGTTCTCTACAGAATGCTATTGATGTTTAATTGCAAAGTAATCAAGCCGTAACGTTGTTAAGCTGGTATTACTATATTTGTCTATGGTTTATACTTCATAGGATTGTTGTTCAATTGACATTGCGGTTCCATTATGAGTTGTGATCGTTACCCTTTCTAACCAGGATTAATACTTGCGATATCAGACTCAGATTACTGTTTTTCTTAATGTCTTTGTATGCTGTGTGTATTATTTATTTCAACACTGTAGGCTCTAAGCGTTGTTCTATATTTCATTGGTAATTGGTTGTCGTTCCATTTCTATTTGCTGTTCGATTTATCCTTTGAGTATTCTGTAGGATAAGGCTGCTGCACTTGTTTCTGTAGATTAAGGTGTTGTTGTTCATTAGATTGAGTTGCTGTTACATTTTCTAGTTGTTGTTCCATTTATTAATTGTTGTTCCATTTCCTGTTATTTGCGTTATTGATTGCTTTGGTGTGCAGAACGATCTGAAACTGTAGTGGGCATTGGCATTTGCTGTCTAGTCCCCAGATTGATGATCTGTTCCTTGATTACTTTTGGTTACATCAGTTTCCAAAGAGATGAGTTATTGTTACTGGACCCTTGACTGATACATTGCTTATTTTTCCAAATGAATGATTTAGGCTTCAAGGTATTTTGCTGTAAGTAGATTTTCTTTCAAGCATCCGTTTAATCTTGTATTTTCTTGAGAACTATACTGCTAGCATTACTCTGACAAACGACAGCCTCAAACCGAGTACACTCTTTGAGATAACAAATCGTTCTTGGATTGACAAGTTAATGTGAGGTAATTAGAGGTGAAAAATACCCTTTTTACGGCTCGACAGATGGGATTAATTGCGATCAAGTAACGATAGTGATATTTGCTAAGTGATTGTTGGGAGTTCTAAATGACCAAATTTTATTTTTACTAGAGTTACCGCTGACTATTGTGATTGCAAGCTTCAATGATTATTGCATATGAATTATGATTACGTTTTCACATGAACCGAGTTGCTTGTCATAGTATATTCTTTCGTAGTATAATCATACATGCTAGACTTAGACTTGTGATTATATATCTAAAAATGTGTGTGGTTGACAACACTATGCAAGCAGAGTAAGAACTAGAAGGGAACAAAACCATGTCGAGTGGGATGGTCGAGTATAGTTCTGATCAATCAAAACATGGAAGTGACAGGGCCAGAACTAATGAAGAGGAAGGATCAGTTGGTAAAAGGGAAGGGAATTACTCCCCAGACTTGATGGACACCTTAAGAAGCCTAGGGGATGAGGTGAGAAGTTTTAAGGCCAACATTGAGAGGCTGAAGAGAGCCCAAGAACGACAAGCTAAGATTAATGCAGTCATCCTACAATTTTTTTCATATTTGCAAAGGAAAAGGAAATATGGAAGGAGGACAAGTCAGAGAGACATGAAAATCCTTCATGAATCATAAGAGAATACCAATGGGGCAGATGTAGTAGACCTAGACAAAGACATCGACAAGGGAGTGAGGACACTGTGCTCGGGGATGAGCCTTTGAGCACTCCTAATGGAGGAACAAGCATGCAAGTATAGTATTCCAACAAATCGTCTAGTTCCATTGTTCAGAGGTACCATCATTCTTACAGTCATCATCACCATTTAGGATGCAAGCAAAAGTAACACATGCTTGAGGAATTCAAGAAGGCGAAGTCACTTACATTCGAAGGGGACATGAAGAAAAAATAAGATGCATAATCATGGTTGTTGGGAATGAAGAAATTCTTCTAGATACATGACTATTCAAATAACATGAAAGCTAGAGTGGTGACATACAACTTGAAAGGAAAAGTCGATATATGGTGGGAAGACCTAAAAAACGTTAGGGGAATTCTTGAAAGAGAATTGACATGGGAAGAGTTCGAGAAGCTATTCAGAGAGAAGTATCTGTCCAAGTGAAATTATGATCACAAGGCTAGATAATTTTATGAACTCGGAATGGATCAATTAACCAGTGACAAATATGTCACCAAATGTTTAGAATTATTGAGATAAGTGCCATATATTAAGGATGAAATATCCAAAATCCAAAGATTCATAATTGGATTGTTGGTGGAATTTAAGGACAAAATTGAGTTACTGGAACCCTAAACCCTTAAGGAAGCTATTAACAAGCTAGGACATTGCTATGAGCAAGCCCAACATAGGTTGGTTACCAGAAGAAATTGGTAGGATAGAGGTAATGTTAGGAACTAGGGGATTTAGCCCAGGAAAGGCTTAGAAAAAAAGGAAGGTAAACACCCATCTCAGGTGAAATAGTTTTAGCAGAAGGCCAATGTTGTTGTTAGGAAAATGACGCAACAACTAGTGGCAACCCCTCCCAAGTTTGAAGGTTTTTAGGCACTCAAATGTTGGACTTGTGGTGAAAATCACAGGAGAAGAGTCTATCCACACTAACAGGACATAGGACCAAGGATTTACAGTACTCAGGGGTGTTGCATCTAAATTTGCAAGGAGTTGTTGATCCATGATCTTGTGTCCAAATCAGATCACCAGACAGAGAAAACAAGACCAATATAAAAATAGAGAAGCCCCAATCCCAAATATTCAGTCATGCAAAAAATAGTCATATCTATGCTATAGATAAATGAGATCACACCTATTATCCTTGCATATCAAAGAATGGGTTTGAGTTTGAAACAAGACCAATTTAAAAATAAAGAAGCCCCAATCCCAAATGTCCAGTTATGTAACAAACAGTCATATCTATGCTATAGAGAAATGAGATCACACCTAGTATCCTCGCAGATCAAAGAATGGGATTGAGTTCGATACAGAACTTGTGCTCCACTTGAGCGATCTAACATGTTCGCACCAGATATTTATCCCTACACAAGCACAACTAAAAAAATACAACATACGATCTTCCTCGGAAGATAATTAGATCAAAAGCAATAGAAACAACCATACAAGATGTTATAACTTCACCTCCAAGCCTCCTCTTCATGACACGACAGAGTTTCCCCACTATATCCAAGAAATGAGTATGAAGAGTAGTATACAAATGGCAAAAGACCTCCCAATATCATTGTAATAGAAGAATGACAACATAGGCTCAAGATCCTTCTCTCAAAACTAGCTCTCCAAAAATTAGTCAGACCCTCTCAAATGATTCTGTATAACTAGGCAAAAGACAGGTCCTAGGAGGATGTATTTGGATGCTCAGGACAAAGAGAAGTCATAAAAAATTCTAACTAATAATCCCTAGCCAATTTGAATAGGTGACAAATTAAACTGATCTCCTAGGGACTAAGGCACTCTATAAGTCATCCTTGGATGTTGGCACCAAAAGATGGAGAAAGTTCCTAGACACTCTCACAAGGAAGGGTTGGAAGTGCATGGGAGGCTCTAGACACTCCCATAGGCTTTTATGCTAACGCCTGGAGGCCAAACTAGAGAAAAATGAGTCTCAGTTCTAGAAAAAGTCAATGAGGCTGAAGGACTAAGGGTCATTGATCTAAAGGGGTAACATAGGATGATAACAGAAGTGCTAAATTCATTTACAAGTTTGATAGTAGAATCCCAAGATTTGACTCAATCCATGGCTAGAACTTCCAAGGAGGGCTGAGGAGATGCCCGCTAAATCGTTCCAAGATTTATGTTTCTAAGCTCTACCTATTCCGAATAAGGGAGAATAAAAGAAGGAACAGGCATAATCTCCCTAATATTATTAGTGGATAGATCCATGACCTCCAAGTTGTCTAACTGGGGAGGCTCATCATCAAGGGAGTCATGTAGAATAAGCGGAGGGGGGGTCTGTGTGGGCAAAGGAACTTGGTCATATTCCATATTATGATGGAATTTCTAACTACCGTTAGGAGGTACTAATGGGATTACCGATGAGGCAATCACTTCCACAAAAGGTGGCAGAGGATGCTCGCTAGCTTGATCCACTTCCATAAGGTCAGGTGACACTATCCAAGGATCAGTAGGTCTATGGGGTCCACAGGTGTCGGAAGAGATCATATGCATATGATCTTTGGAAGATGTAGAAGGAGTGTTAGGTGGAAGCAATTTACGAAAAACTCCCATAAGAGCTAAACTTTTAAAGAGTCCTACTCCAACATTATGAAATTGACCAAGGTTATCTCCCACAAGTGGAATTGAGTTACCCATATTGGAAATCTAAGCTGACGACACGTAGAAGTCAAGCTGATCGATAGTGAAATTTTTCCTTCATGAGGAAAGAAAAGTAATTGGAAAACAGACAAGACGACTGCAGTCATCACATAAAACCAACTATGATCAAGAAGTAGGTTTCAATCTATTGTGGCGTCAACAACTTCGACATAAACATGTACAATTTCCCCACTAACTCAATGGAAAAATTTGGAAGAACCCCTTTAGGTACAAAGTTATGACCATCAAAGGATTGGAGAGTCATGTTGGATGTGGCGAGCGTCAGAGAACCAAGAGCCTTCCAGGATGATACTGACATGACACATGTGGAAGAGCATTAATCCACCAAAGTGCGATGAATATTCCTATGAAAAATATGTGAAATGATTTGAAAAGAAATCTGATGGGAAAGGTGAGGAGCAAATTTGTTGGTGTTAAAATCAATGAGACTTGAGTCAGATAGGTCAACTCCACCAATGGCAGATAAAAAGGATTTGCGCTGCTGAGGATAGCTTTGCAAGACCTCTAAATCAGACATGGCACAAGGAGCATGGGCAAGATCTTCAATAATACAGTAATAATGAGAAACCTTGGTAGAAGAATTGTGTGTCATCTTTTGGAGAACACCCTTAGGGGGGTGATAAACAAGTTCCACAGGTTTATCCAAAGTGAGAGGTCCAGTAGAAGGTAGTGGAGCTAATGAGTCCTTAGAGGGAGAGATTGACTCATGAACATCATAATATTTGGCTCGCGTAGTCATGTTGACATATTCCTTGCACATGAAGACGGATGAACCATGAGGAGGATGGGAAGTTGACCCCTCATTGCCCCCTTGTAGAGGTAGAGGAGGTTGAGCAACCATATGTTGCTAATGTTGTGCAGGGAACGGAAGAGTCAAAACAATAGGTTGTTGAGTAGATGTTGGTGAAATAAGCCTATGGACTTCATCCATTTGAGGGAACTCATGAATGAGGTGGTCACCTTGACAAATTTTACAATGGAACTTGACTTTACGATGACGTTCAATGGTGCCCTCTCCCCTTGATTCTTAGGGTTGATTTGGGAGTCCTTGGTTCTTTTGTTTATTTCTCTTACTATTCTTTTGAGCACCAAATTGTTGGTTGTTCTTCGATTGAGTGGAATTCATCGTTATAGCATCAGTGGACTACTCATGAGAGGGTACTTTAGCAAAGCTAGATGCACTTGCTGGGGCTTGAAATGTTACAATCAATTGCCCAACATGGGTTGCGAGTTGGTTCATGCAATCAGAAACAGACCCAATCATGACATTGACATGTGGGCTAGGAACAGGTTTTGGAGGGTCAATAGAAGGCCTAGGGGCATTAGGCAACTCTTCATAGAGCGTACCCGACGGTGAATAGATAAGATCCAACTATTGGGCAGCTAATATGGCATATTCCTTGGTAACATCTCGAAAGAAAGACACATCTTTGGCAATCTGGGGTTGGAGACAATAAATGAACCATTTACGTAATATTTCATCAGATAACTTAGTTCTCACTAATCTCTTGCGATGACACCACTCATGAATGCGATAAAAAATTAATGTGACGTCATCTTGTTTGAAGTTTGACAAGAGTTCTGAGTCGATATCATATTGAGTAGGAAACCGGAAGTGTGTTAAGAAGGTTTGAGCTATGGAGGCAAAGTCACCATAGGATGTAGTATCTAACTCAATATACAACTTTGTGGAATCCCCAGTTATTACACATTGGAATAAGAAAAGTTTAGTAGAATCATCCACCAAATAATTAGATGAGCATCATAAGTGATAAGTGGTAATTTGAGTGGATGGATTCTCCCCAGGTTTCCCTTCAAATTTGGGAATATCCGATGACAATTTGGCAGGCATGGGTGGCCACCAGGGATCATGATAGATGGGGTCATTAGTTAGTTTCAAAAAGTTCGGTAAATCAAAAGAGAATAAGAAAAAATTATGGAGTTGACTAAATGGATCATAGGTAGGAGAAGCCCCTGACCAACCTTGCGTTCACCCATGTAAGGAGGATAATGATGCATTTGTTGGTTAAAGAAAGGGTTTTCCCTGGCATAACACTGCTACGGGCCAGAATGACTAGTAAATGGATGTTACTAGAGGTGACCATGCCTAACTAAGGAACATGAATAGTTGATTGGGTAAAGTGCATTGCAAATATTCCTGAACCTAATGGTTGACTAGGCTGAGGCACCATGTTTGGAATAGGAGATGATGTGGGCATGGAAACGTTCGAGAAATTTGTGGGAGTTATAGAAGAAACTAGTGGAACACCCCAAGAAGAAGTGAGAGGTGTGGATGAAGCAGTAGGTATAGCCATGCTGAGTGGCTTACCGATGCAAAAGGTAAGGAGGTCTCAGGCTCTACCATAGGCTAAATTGCAGAAAAATGCACGTAAGTATAGAATGTGTAGAATCGTCAGGGTCTAGCCACAATAAGTCATGTCCTAATGGATTGGTCAAAGGTGGATTGGCATGGGCATGAGATTCATCTGCCAAAGTCTCAACATAGATCATATCACTACTGGAAGGACTAGGTATAGACTCTAAGACAATGTGTTGGTCTAATTGTTTAGCACCGATAGGCACTCTTCATGTAGGAGTAACAAGTCCACCTCGTTTAGGAGGTAAACCGTGAAGATGACGTGACCATTGATGAACAAATTCAGCTAGGGTGATAAATTATAATTTAAACACAATTATGTTAGTGAAAACACCCTAAGGCCAAAACTACTAACTCAGACCAAACAACACACACTAGAAACGTACTAGAAGATATCACATGTCCTAGAAGTTGGCGGTGGAACAATTATACTAGTGACCTACTTCCCAATCCTTTTAGTTGCGAACTAGGCACAAGTACCCTCACACGATGTGGAACACCCCTCGAGAGGAGTGAGAGAGTATGACTAATATCTTTCCCAAGTACAGAGAAGACGACCCCGACCCTACACTTGTGTATGAGCCTTAAGAAGATAGGCCACTATGGTCACCACCTACAATAACATGACCTGGGGGGATAGTCGTAAGACAAATCCACACACAAGGGCATGAAACTTAACTCTAAAAAGGATCTAAGCCCAAAAACCCCTTGAGAGTTTCCTCACAAGTGGTCCCCAAGTGATAATAACACCATTTGTATGCGTGCAAATTCTGATATATCGCACCACTTGAAACTAAGCGAAATGGGTCATGTCACTCGGCATAGCTCGAGTGTGACCTCGTGCTTGACCCTTTTGTGAGGAGGGTTTCCCAAACCGCACTACTCCAAATGGATTTAACTCCCAATTTCAAGCTGCTAAGTTTATTTTGTAGTCTTGGAGCAATTAACTCACACTATTATCTCCAAGACCCTAGCCTAAGCTATTGTTGATTTACTACCAGTAAAACTAAAAGATAAATCTAGTTAACTTTATTATCACATTGATTTTAGTGGTTGTTGTTTACACAAGTGGGATGCGGCGTGAAACTGATATGGTGTGAATGATTCTTAGTTAGTAACCCTAATGCAACTATATGCAATTTTCAATTTTCATTTCGATGAATGCTAACTATAGGAGGGTAAGAGCCTTCTAACACACCAATGCCTATTGTGATGCACCTCTTCACTAAATCTTTTTAAATGCAAATTACCCCAAATTTTGTGAATCAATGACCCAAAACAAACCAAAAGGGAAAACCAAATCAACCGAAAAGAAATCAAATAAAATATTCCCAAGAAAGAACGCAAAGCACTCCAAAAGCATCATAGCTTGGAAAACAAAGACCAATCAAAGAAACATACTCAAAGCGATCAAATCAAAATCTAAAAGAGAAATAAGGAAGGCAATGTCAATAATCTAGGGTTGTAGGACAATGGTTCAACCAAGGCCAATGTTCTACAAAGGTAAAAACCAGACCCTAGAGGAGGAAGGTCTAAACAAGATCAAATGAGGGTGATACAAAACAATAAAAACACACTCAAAAGAACTTTTCTACATGAAAACTAAACAACTAATCACAACACCACCAAATGTGACAAAAATGACCTAAAGAGGAAAGAAATCGCTTAACAAGAGGCAACAAAAGTGAGCGAAAGTGACAAAAGTATCAAAATAAGGTGTAGATTAGGTCTGAACAATTGCTAAAAAGAACCAATCAAATCAAAAAATGAGATTTAGAGGCAAAAATAAAGCCTTAACCCGAATAATCTAACAAAACTTCAAGAATAATTTGAAAGGCTAAGAGTAATGGAAGACCTTGGATAAAATTACCGAAATAGATCAAATCAGACACACAAAATCACTAACCAGCATCAACAAACCATGAAACACATAGATCTCCAATAGATTAGTGAAAGATGAGAGGGTCTAAGCCCAATCAAAGACAAAAAATATTTCTTAATGAAAAGTGACCGATCTAAGGAAATCAAGCAAACAAAAGTAGATATGGACCAGATCTAGTAGATGAACAGGAGGCCTAGACTAAGCAAGAACAAATGTAAAATGTTCAGAAATCAACAGTAACTTTTCAAGGGAAAAAATCCTGGACACTTGCACAACACCCAGTTCAGGGCGTCTAGGGATGCTCTCAAGACAATTTCAAGAGGGTGTCCAAAGAATTCTGGACGCGTGAGTGATTCCCTGTGAGAGTCTCCATGGAAAAAAATAAAATTAAAAACTCGTGTTGAGGCCAAGAAATAAGTGAAACACACAGGAAATAAACCTTGAAAATAATCAGAGAGTCAGAAAAATAGGAAAATACTCAACAAATCAAGCCAAAGAGAAATCGATCAAAATCAAAGGCAAAACAAACACAAAGCAATTAGTCTCTCATTGATAGAACCACTTATGTTGCATCTAAATTTGCAAGGAGCTGTTCCTCCATGATCTCGTGTCCAATTCAGATCACCAGATAGAGAAAACAAGACCAATAGAACCATAGAGAATCCCCAGTCCCAAATGTTCATTCATGCAATAAACAATCAAATTTATGCTATAGATAAATGAGATCACACCCATTATCCTCGCAGATCAGAGAAGGGTTTTGAGTTCAATGCAGATCTTGCACTCCACTCGAGCAATCCAACATGTCTGCACTAGATCTTTATCCCTACACACAATCACAATTGATCAAAGACAACAGGCGATATTCCTCGGAAGATCATTAGATCAAAAGCAATAGAAAAAACCATACAAGATGTTGAACACAAATTATGTAAGGAAGGCAACATATGTTTCCATTAATTATGATAAACCAATACAATGTTATACCTTCACCTCCAAGCCTCCTCTAAGTGATCCAACAGAGTTTCCACACTATATCCAAGAAATGAGTATGAAGAGTAGTCTACAAATGGAAAAAAATCTCACAAGCTCACTCTAAAAATAAAATGACAAAATAGGCTCAAGATCCTTCTCTCAAAACTAACTCTCTAAAAACTAGTAAGAACCTTTTGAATGATTCAGTATAAGTAGGAAGAAGAGAGGTCCTGGGAGGATGTATCTATATGCTTAGGACAAGGAGAAGTCATAGAAACTTCTAACTGATAAGCCCTAGCCATATCAAATATGTGCCAAATTGAATTGATCTCTTAGGGATTAAGGCACTCTAGAAGTCATCCCCGGACACTAGCACTGAAAGAGGGAAAACATCCATACACATTCTCATAAGGCAAGGCTGAGAGCGTCTGGGAGGATCTGGACACTCCCATAAGCTGCTATGCCAGCGTTTGGGGGCCAAACTAGAGAAAAATGAGTCCCAGGTCTAGAAAAAGTGAGTCGAGCTTAAGGACTAAGGGTCATTGATCTAGAGGGATAAAATAGGTTGATAACAAGGGGTAAAGCATGGTGGGTGAGGTAGCTTAGCGTATGCCTAGAATATATGTTGCAATGGATAATCGCCAAGCAAATCTTTAGGTGTCCATCATTGAGATGGAAGGTAAGCTGCAAGAACAAGTTGTTTCTATTTTAATTGATCCAAGTTCTAATTATAGCTATGTTAGCCCAAAAATTGCCGAGAAATGTAATCTAGTCAGAGAATTGCATGAGGAGCCTTGGCTAGTTTAGTTGGCAATGGGAACAAGGTGAAGGATCCACTAGTGGGTGAGGTCATGTGCATTCAAGGTTAGCGACATTCCCATAGTTGCCCACTTTAATATCTTACCATTGGGATTGTATGACATATTCTTGGGCATGGATTTGATGTACCTGCACCAAACGAAGGTGGTTTTCCATGAGAAAACAATTGAGTGCCTAGATGAGCAAGGAAGGAAAAGATTTTGCAGGGTAGAGAAAATCCCATTTTAGTAAGGTTAGTTACTTCTATGCAGGACAAACGGAATAGTAGAAAAGGCTACATGTTATTTGTATTACAAATCACAAGGGAGGAGCATGTCAACCAAGGCACAAGAGGAGAGGAAGCTGAAATGCTACAAAGGTACCCTGTTTTATAGTAGTTCATAAATGTCTTTCTAGCGGAAGTTCCTGGGTTGAATCCTCGCAAAGAGGTACATTTTTCTATAGAGCTAAAACCTGGAGCAACACCTATGTCTAAAGGGCCATATAGAATGATCACCTCAGAATTAGTCGAGTTTAAATTGCAACTGAAAGAAATGCTCGAGTAAGGCTATATAAGGTCAAGTGTGTCTCTGTGGGGAGCACCGATATTATTTATGAAGGAGAAGGATGGAACTCTTAGATTGTGCATTGACTACAAATAGCTAAACAAAGTAACTATCAATAACAAGTATCTATTTCCAAGGATAGATGACCTCTTTGATTAGTTACGAGGAGCAACAATTTTCTCTAAAATCGACTTGAGGTCTGAATACCATCAAATGAGAATCAAGGAGGAGCATATTCATAAGACCGCATTCAAAACGAGATATGGGCACTACAAATTCTTAGTGATACCCTTTGGACTTACCAATGCCCCAACTACATTTATATGCCTAATGAATAGTGAGTTGTGTCCTTATTTGGACAAGTATAACATTGTGTTTGTCGACGACATACTGGTGTACTCAAAGTCATAAGAAGAACATGATAAACATTTGGCTACAGTACTACAATTGTTGAGAGAACACAAGCTATATGCTTGTTGAAAATGGCAACAAGAAATGCTAAAAATAGAAGTGCTAAAAATAGCACTACTATAAATAGAAGTTTGGGTATGAGTGCTGGATTGAGCAACAGGGAATGAAAAATGGAAGTGCTAAAAGAGATAAGGATGAACTCTAATTTGAGTTGTAATTAGTTGGCTTAGTTAACTGAGTCAAGTCCAGTTAGATTGATTTAAACAGTTTGTTCAAATTAATGTGAGTTCAATTAGTTAACGTATGCTTGCATATAATTGTTGCACTTCAGATGACTGAAGATTCTCTCATGAATAACTCATGCATGTCAGTTCAGACAGAGACCCAGTTGAGATCAGAGGAGGGATAGTGTACTATCAGTTGGATGGATTTTTCCTATAAAGGAAGCTCATCCATGGAGAAGGATTTATCTCCTTCAAGACTGTGTAGTTGGATCAGAGGTTAGTGAGTGTATGAAGAGGCCAATTCACAAAAGTGGCTGCACCAGACCCCAATAAAAATTGTGCAAAGAAATAGGAGGCTTGGAGGGCAGACCAAAGGTTAGATAGAGGTCTTTGACTGTCTATGAGCAGCAGAGGTATTGCAGAGAGAGCAGGATAGATTTTGAATTGATTCTTTTTGTAATACTGGCTATATTTCCACTTGTATGATAATACAGGGTTAGGGTTTTAGGCTGAGGCTTTCCCCAGGTTATATCTTCTTTGTTATGCGTGATTGATTTCTCCATATTATTTATATGTGTTCTTATTGATGTTGCTCATGTTTGATTTAGCTTCCGCTAAATTGGTTGTAGAAGTAGATCAAGTATTTTTCTTTAGTCTATTGCATTATCAGGTGATCTACAGTGGGAATTTATACATGGTATCAGAGCTAGCTGATTTGTAGAAAAATTCTACATGGTATCAGAGCAAAGTTGATCAAAGTAGAGAACAATATACACGAAGAAGAGAATACAAAAAAAAAAAAAAATTGGCCACAATTTTTCAGAGCAGATCTGGATTCCTTGTGAAAAATGACCCAAATTCAAAAAAAAAATCGTCTGAATAGTAGTTCGGATGAGGGAGATATCACTGATTTGAAATCAGCTCTTTTTCCCAAAAATTACGTGATGGTGGGAAAGATGAAACAAATTATTGTGCTAGCCAAGAACCTGTATGCACTTAAGGTACAAGATGCATGCAAATCCTTAAGGAGCAAGGAAAAGGTTAGATACTTGGTGGTTGAGAGGGAGATTAAATTACCTCTCAACATGCAACGCCAGAAGAAGTCTCAGACAATTGTGGAGGAGCCACAATTGGTGAAGCAGCTTCAGGAGGTTCTAGAGAAGCCACAATTGGAGAAGCCAAGAGGAGACTGAGTGGAGGCATCCACTCATGAAGAGACCTCGAGTAGGGGGAAATTTCGAGACAAGTGGGCAAAAGGATCACATGCAGCCATACCTCCAAGTGGGAGGTGGGGCGATGTGACGTGATAGTCCCAAGAAGGCTGAAATAGGGGCAAGATCCTTGAGGTACCTAGCCTCTTGGATTAGACCTTGCTACGGGAGCCCTGATGAGGAGTAGTAGGACTGGCTAATTGGGTAGAGATAGACGCAGATGAAGCGACAGAGAGAGCTACAGTGCAGGAGTCCCAAGACAGTGTAGAGCTAGTAGGCTGCAAAAATGCAAGAGGCACAAGAGTGTTGCACCAGTGAAAGATTACACAGAGAGGTGTGCAACGGTGTGAGATGCATGGAGTGTTGCAGTAGCTCAGAGGTGAGAGAGGGAGCACTTGTCAGCAGCAGGTAGAACTTCAACATCATAGTATGTTTCTAGCCCAACAGAGAGGTCAATTGGGAGTTTTTTTTTTTTGTTTCTAGAGTTGTTGTGGCAACCACACTTGGTAGAATTGTTGCATGCAGAATATTCCAAAGGTACAGGATCGGGTTCGAATTGAATGCTTTTCTTGTTGAGAGGGAGTGTTGAAAATGGCAACAAGAAATGCTAAAAGTAGCACTATTATCAATAGCAGTTTGGGTACCAGTGTTGGATTGAGCAACACGGAATGAAAAATGGAAGTGCTAAAAATAGCATTGTTATTTTTAGCAGTTTGGGATGGTTTCCAATTTTAGTCAGTCCCTGGACTAAAATAGGAAGTAAAATTCGAATTTGAACTTAATAGATGTATGAAAATAAATTAATTAATTCACCATGAGTTAATTAGTTGTGAAAATCAAACATGAAGTTTATGTGAGGACATGCAACAATTTCTCTATTAATTGAGGAATTTATTCATCAGTTAAAGAGATAAGGATGAACTCTAATTTGAGTTGTAATTAGTTGGCTCAGTTAACTGAGTCAAGTCCAGTTAGATTAATTTAAATAGTTTGTTCAAATTAATGTGAGTTCAGTTAGTTAATGCATGCTTGCATATAACTGTTGCACTTCAGATAACTAAAGATTCTCTTATGAATAACTCATGCATGCCAGTTCAGAAAGAGACCTAGTTGAGATCAGAGGAGGGACAATGTACTATCAGTTGGATGGATTTTTCCTATAAAGGAAGCTCATGCATGGAGAAGGATTTATCTCCTTTAGGACTGTGTAGTTGGATCAGAGGTTAGTGAGTGTGTGAAGAGGCCAATTTACACAAGTGGCTGCACTGGACCCCAATCAAAATTGAGTAAAGAAATAGGAGGCTTGGAGGGCAGACCAGAGGTTAGATAGAGGCCTTTGACTGTCTATGAGCAGCAGAGGTAGTGCAGAGAGAGCAGGATAGCTTTTGAGCTGATTCTTTTTGTAATACTGGCTATATTTCCACTTGTATGATAATACAGAGTTGGGGTTTTAGGCTGAGGATTTCCCCGAGTTATATCTTCTATGTTATGTGTGATTGATTTTTCCATATCAATTATATGTGTTCTTATTGATGTTTCTCATGTTCGATTAAGCTTTCGCTAAATTGGTTGTAGAAGTAGATAAAGAATTTTTCTTTAGTCTATTACATTATCAAGTGATCTACAGTGGAAATTTCTACAATGTGAAACTAAAGAAGTGTTACTTTTTCTAGTCACCGATACACTATTTAGGACATATCATCTCCAAGGAGGAACTGCGGTTGATCTTGAGAAGATTAAAGCTATAAGGGAGTGGCCAACTCCAAGGAATGTGGATGAAGTTAGGTCATTCATGGGTTTGGAAGGGTACTATAGGAGATTTATTTGAAATTTCTCTAAGGTATGCCATCCCATTACAACATTGCAGGGGAAGGGGAAGAAAATTGAGTGGATCACACAATGTGCAGAGAGATTCGAACAATTAGAGCAGTTACTCACCAATTCACAAGTACTGAGAATTGTAGATCCTGACAAGGATTTCCTCGTATGTATAGATGCCTTCACAAAAGGACTTGGTGGAGACTGGAGCCTTGACGTAATATGGGAAAGCAATATGCTACAAATCTAGGAAGTTAAATGACCATGAGGTGAATTATGTCACTCATGATTTAATATTTGGTTGCCATCATTCATGCTCTAAAGATGTGGAGGCATTATCTCCTCAACAGGAAATTCACACTCCTGACAAACCATAGTGGAATTAAGTATTTGTATGGACAATTGAAGCTTAATGTTAGGAAAGAAATATGGTTGGTCACAGTCACTGAATTCGACTTTGAAATTTAGTATATAAAAGGTAAGGAGAACAAGGTTAGCGATGCTCTGAGCCAAATAATTTAGGAAACACACTTGGTAGGAATATGCTCTAATACAACAAATTTGGCAGGAAAAGTTAGAAGTGCTAGACTTCAGGATGAGAAATATCAGCAAGTGAGAGACAAAGTTTTGCAGCACATTAAGGATGAGGGCTATATCCTCTTTGAGGATGACTTAATTTGGTTCAAAGGCAGGATCTATGTGCCTAACAGTGGCAAGGTAAAAGGGCTAATAATGAAGGAATTTCATAATAATCCTTATTCGGGTCATCTGGGTTATCAAAATACCCTTACAACCATCAAAATGTCTTATTATTGGCTAAATCTAAAAAGGAAGTGGTTGATTTTGTGGCAAGGTGCATAGAGTGATAGCAAGTAAAGGGCGAGTGTAGACATATAGATTGATTATTGTAGCCTATCCCCATTCCAGAATGGAAGTGGGAGGTAATTTATATGGATTTTGTTACTGGATTGCCCAAAAATTCTAAGCAACATGAAACAATCATGGTAGTGGTAGACAAGCTTAACAAGGTAGCTCATTTTGTGATAGTCAAATCCACCAATTCTGCTAGTGACATAGCTCAAATCTTCATGAAGGAGATTTTGAGACTGCATGGCATCGCCAAGAAGATCATGTCAAATCAAGATGTCATGTTCACTTCTAGGTTTTGGAAGGAATTGTTCACATGATTGGGAACACAATTAGCATTTAGTACAACTTATCATCCACAAACAGATAGGAAAACAAAGATGGTCAATCAGATCATTTAAGACATGTTGAGGATGTATGTGATGTATCAACCAAAGAGATGGGAATAATATCTTCCACTTATGGAGTTCACATACAATAATGGATATCAATATTCCATAAAAATGAGCCCCTTTGAGGCATTGTATGGCAGAAGATGTAACACTCCCATTAGCTAGAGTGACCCAGCTAATTGAATCCATGTAGGACCTGATATTCTCAGGGACATGGAACAACATGTTTAGAACATAGAGTAGAACTCGCAGGTGACATAAGGGAGACATAAAAGATATGCAGATCAACACAGAACACATAAAGAATTCCAAGTTGGAGAACATGTTTACTTAAGAGTCAAACCTACAAGGATCTCCTTGAGAATTGGGACGTGTGCGAAATTGGCACCATGGTATTGTGGACCATTCGAAGTCCTTGAAAGGATTGGCCTGGTAGCATATAGGCTAGTTTTAGCTTCATCAGTTAATTTTCATGATGTTTTCCATGTTTCCCTACTTAAAAGATATGTGTCGAACTCTAATCACGTGATTGATTGGTCTGTGCTACAGGTGGAACCAGAAGGAGACTTCCAGTTAGAACCAATGTGCATTCTAGACCGGAGGAGTCTCAAGCTACAAAATCAAGCCATAAAACAAGTCAAGGTGCAGTGGAAGCACTTTGGGCCAAAGGAGGCCACATGGGAAATCAATGATACCATGAAAGTAGATTTCCCTTTCTTGTTTGTTGGGTAAAGTAAGCATGTATAAACTATAAATACTATATATAGCTATGTATATAAACCTCTAGAATGATATGTTTTTCATTTTGAAATTTTGATATAGCTCATCAGTGGAAGAACATCAAGGGTAGTGTTCCCACAAGGGGGAGAGGACTGTGACAACCCCACCTGAGGTTCTTCACAAGGAATTTGAAATATGATGAAATGACATGAAGAGGAAAAATAGAAAATTGAATCACAGGCACATATTCTAGAGATGGGGAAGAGGATGACTTTCTTGAGAAGTTATGGGTCTTATGCAGAGAAATAAACTAAGTTTTTGGACAACCATTAAAATCTACTGGTGCAGAAATTTAATGAGGAAAACTATACAAATTAAATGAGTAGTAACACAAAGTACACAATCCATGTTCTTAAGGAATGAAAACAAGTAGAAATGATGAAGGGGACAACAAAATGGGGGATGTGAACTCCAAGATAACCCCTACTAGGAAGAAGGAGAAGGAGGGGTGAATAAAATACATTGGAATAGGAAAATGAGTAGGGCTTGTGTGGAAAAATAAAGAAAAGAGAGAACACAGTAGAGTAGAGAGGAAAAGAGAAGAGAAGTGAAGAGAAGATAAGATAAGAGAAAATAAGTGGATTGGTTCTCAGGTTCCCTAGAGGTTGTGGGTAGCGATATCATCCCTGGGGCCCTGTAATTGCTTGGGTCCCTAGAGGTTGTAGGTTGAGATAGGAGTCTTTGGAGCCCTGTAAAAAATTGGGTCCTCGAAGGTTGTGGGTTGGGATGAAATATCTATAGCCATGTAATATCTTGGGACCCCTGGAAGTTGTGGGTTGAGATGGTCGTCTCTAGAGCCCTATAACAACTTGGGAAGACACCATCCTAGAGCAGGTCACCAAGAGGACTTGATGAATGACCTTGGTTGTAGTGGATTATGGCCTCCTAGAAGGTGTGAATCACTATGTGCATGCTCAAGGTGAGGTGGAGAACCTATGGACCCCTGTGTTAACAATAGATGACATACATCTGTTGGAATTAACGTAGGAAGACCTATGTTGTCCCTGCATTGTTGGTAGTTGATGTTTAGTCTTAAGCAAGCGTTCCCCTTAGATTCTAGAATCTGGCTCGAGGGTGACAGTAGAAGGTCACTATGACTGTGATTGTCTATGGTTAGGTGCAGAGTCCTTGTCCCTGACTCAATTACCCTATAAATATAAGATAAATATTTACCCTCAGAGGTTACTGCTTGCTGCTAAATGATATCGCATAATGTTATCTTAGTGCTAGCCTTCTGCTTGTTACCTTGTCTGTGAGTAACTAACTATTGTAGGTTGTTATATGGAATTATGTTTGTTGTATGATGTTATGGCTTATGTGGATGATAATATCTCTGTAAAAATATATCAGTAATGGAAACTCAGGATTACCTGTGCATTTGTATTAATCAGTGAATTAAGAATGTCATTAAATAAACTAAGTAAATCAGGGCTTCCGAGTAGGAAGAAAAATGTTGTGCGAAAAGGGTCATTTAGGTAATCCCAAGCCTATCATACCTAATAAATAATAAAAAGACTTCAGATTGAAGTAAGTGCATCTCAGAATTATTTTTCCATAAAAGTTTTAAGTTGTACAAGAGACAATGAGCCGTTGGTTGGAGAGGAAACATTAGGGGATTTTTGAGGTCTAAAATGGGCCTCCTAAGGAAATTATAAAATAATAGTGGAAATATTAAAATAAGATTAGATTACATCATCAAATTTTAGACAGAGAAAAGACATAACTATTTTTTCAACTCGTATTTTCAACTTATCTCCATATGGGTTTACACAAATTTCAAGCAGAAACACTCATTGGATGCATAAATTGATTCCTTATCCAAGGAGTACCCATGTTGAATACTTTCGATCGACCCTACTACATGAAAAATGAGAAATACATGAAAACGTGATTGCAATCACGTTTTTTCATGTATTTCTCAATTTTCGTGTAGCAGGGTCCATTGAAAGTATGCAACATGGGTACTCCTTGGATGAGGAATTAAATTTTGCATTCAATGAGTACTCCTCCTCGAAATTTGAGTAAAATATTAGGGATATAAATTTAAAATACGAGTTGAAAAAGTAGTTTTATTATTTTATCATTTTTTAATCTTTGTACTTTTTTACTTCAAAAATGGTGAATCATCCCCCATGGTTGACATCATCATCTTGAATCCTATTGGTTCTTATAAAGTTTATTTTGGCTGTACATTTTTCTTAGGAGGCCCATTTTAGACCTCACAAATCCCCTAATGATCTATGCACCATGGGACAAATATGAAAAGAATCGGAGGGATAAGAAACCCATTTTATCCATGATCAATTACATATATTCAGCTTGTGCAGGAAGGGTTGATTTTCCCCATTACCCTTGATATTCAGCTCAACGTTGGGTATCTGTCCAGACAAAATGTTGAGAGAAAATTGGAGGAATTTCTCCCTCAGAGCGTGAGTTTAGCCCAAGGGTCTAACAGAAAAGATTAGTGTTATAGACATTTTTGGGCACTTCAACCCGAATCATAAATGTCCATAAACTGAGGGCTCCTAAGTCCCTAAAAGTGTTGCTTCACTGCCTAAAGGAACAAGGTCAACTGATTACATCATCTCCCACAAGTTCTCCACTGAAAACTGCTCATAAATAGTCAAAACTGGACCATACTGAAAGCTCAGTGCAGGGGGTGCGATGCATATCACCTTCCTAGTGTACAAGGTGCGATGCATACTGAATTGCTCCTCTGTAGGGTGTGATGATCGGGAATGGACAAATGGCAGGGACAAAAAAGCGAGGTGGAAGATCATGGAATCTTCCAGAATCTTTCCCTCTGACACTTGCCTCTCTATTTTCGACTAGGGATGAGTAAGAGATCATCATTCTCCAAGTGGAAGCAGGAACTATCAGAGAGAGGACACTAATCAAGATCCCAGAAGA
>APFE031454889.1:0-23215 GCA_000404065.3 Pinus taeda
TAATATAAAGCCACAAAAATAACAATAGAGGGATTCTATGGGGCACAGTAATAACAATATGGGGACAATAGGGGCACAACAAAATTAATAAAGGGTACAACTACAATAGTAATGGGGTAATCACTAGTATTATAGGGACCCAACAAGTTAACTAAGAAAATAAATGAATTCAACCTAATTGGTTCATAACGGAAAGCATACCAAGTTGACAACAAATATACTTGACTATTTTTATGTATGGAGGTATAATGCTCCATAGGTAGACTTAAGGATGCTTACTAAAGTGACTTGGAGATAATGAGATTGTTAATTGAAGTTGAAGGACATATTAGTGTAGACATACTTCTCTTAAGAGGTACAAAAGTCTTTCACTTTATTCATTTTATGTAGAGGTGAATTTGGAGAGACCATTAGAGCATTTGATGGTAGTGGCTAGGATTTCCATTAGCAACACTTATTGATGTGAAATGCAGCAGATTAGTAATGTTGTTCTAATTCCCCATTCAGAATAAAACCCAAGATGCTTATCATTTTCTTATAGTGTGCTTAAGGATTCACCATTTCTACTCAATTAACTGATTCCCATGAGAGTTTCTTATGTAAATGTTATAAACAATTTAACATAAAACATATGCTAAAAAATAGAAAAATAAAAACAAAAAACATCAAAATACAACATACAACACATAGATTTGATGAGGAGTTCACCCCTCCTGGGCTACATCTCCTTCGTCCAACTTCCAATGTTTGGGCCTCTCTATTGTGCTCAAAATTACAACAAAAGTTTGTTTACAATGCTCAAATGCCTCTAAAGCCTGTCTCAATGAGTTTAGAATAGCTTAAACTGCTGCAATTGACTCTTTTTGTACCTAATTTGGATAATAACTGAAGAAGTTATGACTTCTCCTAGTTCTCCCACAATTTTCTCAACAAATTCTCCATTTTTGGCCACTAACCATCAAATTTAGCCTGAAATCTGCTAGTTGGGCGAAAATTTCACCACGCGACGAGCCATATTTTGTCAGCCGAATCGCAAATCGCAATCGGCGAAGTCTGGCGGGCTTAAGGTTTGTAAACATCGGGCGATGTGCAATTGTGATATCGGCAGACCCGACGAGGGTATTAATCAGAGCCTATAATCCAATCACATCCGAGATCCCTTTCACATTTCGAAATCGACGGATAACCTGTTTTGGGTCTGTGTTTTTCCCGCGATCTGTGATCCATCGCGTCGCAACCTTGACCGATCCATCACATCACAACTCCGGGCCAATTACTGAAACTGTCCTCCCCTCTCCGATCTGTGATTGTGATTTATCGCATCGCATCCCTTCTTTGCGCGGGGCCGATTCAGTAACACCTTTCTGTCTATATTTTTTGATTTGCGATATGTGGGGGCTAATGGC
Source organism: Pinus taeda (assembly GCA_000404065.3). Taxonomy (NCBI): domain Eukaryota; kingdom Viridiplantae; phylum Streptophyta; class Pinopsida; order Pinales; family Pinaceae; genus Pinus; species Pinus taeda. The sequence continues at coordinate 1,407 of APFE031454889.1, forward strand.
GGACTGCCACTTGACGCCTCAACATTCGCTGAAGGGATTTTCCATGTTATCTAATCCTGCCATGTGGACAAGTCAAAATTGAATTTTGAGTTGCTCTAACTTCCATATACGAGTTCAGATTTGAGTTTCATTCACATCATTGGATTAAGAATGACGAGCTCTTCAATATGAAGCTGATTTTAACAAAATTATGACATTTTGATTTTTGAGCATAATTTTGAGCACTTGATCACTCCTCCACACTGGAAGCTTTTGGATCCCAAAAGATTATATTCAGTTATTGAACAAATGAGGGTACTGTTCCCTCACCTTCCCCTCTTCAGTCCATTTTGCCTTCGATGGATTTATACCTTTGAGACCCACTCAAAGATAATCAACATGTCCTCTCTTTGATGACCTCATTCTTCTGTCAATTATGGTGTCTTGTTGAAGCTCATCAAGAAATTCAAGAGAAAAATATTTAATTGATGGAATCTGTACACTTTCTCCTTGATCTTCAATCAAAGGAGGCTCATACAATCTCAAATTTTCAACATTAACAACGAAATAAATTTGGATATATGAAGGCAAATCAATCTTGAAAGCATTATTACCAATATTTTCTAGAATTTTAAAGGGACCATAACGGATTGGTTTCAGCTTTTTATCTTCACCTTGAAGCCTTTCCTTGATAATGTAAAGCCAAACTTCATCACCTACTTGAAATTGATGATCCACATGATGCTTATCATGCCTTGCCTTATACTTACCTTGACTCTTTTCTAGTTGTTCTTGAACTATTTGGTGAATCAACTGAATTCTCTCAATGAATTTCTTTGCTTTGTCTATGTCGCTATGTCCATCTACATCTACATCTTTCTCCAAGATGAAATCCAAAGGCGATTTAGGCAAATAACCAAGACATGCCTCAAAAGGAGAAGTTAGAGTAGAAGAGTGTTTTGCTCGGTTGTAAGCATGATGAATATAATGTAACTGTTCATCCCACAACTTAGGATGTTTGCTACAATATCCTCTTAGCAAATGAATAATTGTCCTATTAACCACTTCAGTTTGACCATCTGTTTGCGGATGGAAGATTGTACTTTTATTCAACTTGATGTCCATCAAGTTCCATAAATTTGACCAAAAATTCCCAACAAATCAGGAATCACGATCACTTACAATAGAAGTAGGTACTCCAAAATGAACCCATATTTGAAAGAAAAGTTGAACTGTTTGGTCAGCTGTAATTTGTTTTTACAAGGCATTAATATGCACATCTTGCTGAACCTATCCATAACTACATACAAATAATCATGACCTTTTCTTGATAAAGGAAGACCTCCTACAAAATCCATAGAAACACTCTCCCATGGACGTGAAGGCACTGGAAGTGGTGTGTACAATCCTAGTTTCTTATTACTAGGCTTACTAACTAGACACACTTTCAAGCATACAAGGCGAGTGAAAATATCTCTGAAGATTTGCCATTGTTTACTTACACTAAAATGGCCAACAATAAGAGAAGTGTGCGCTTGCCTTGTGACATTTACTCTCTCTCCCCGTGGAACACAAAGTTTTCCCAAATGATACAACAAATTATCATGTACATGGTAGTCTAATTCCTCAACTTGGTGGCCTTGACTCAAGTTTGAATATACCTCTTGAAAGTCAACATCATGTGCATATTTTTCAACATAACTTTCAGGAAAAATAGAATGATTCTTGAGTAAATGGCTACATTAAAAATCGGTCTAGAAAGCATATCAACAACTATGTTATAAATACCTTTCTTGTACCTGATTGCCAAGTGGAATTGTTGTAAGAATCCCATCCAATGAAAGTACCTTGATTGCTGCAATTTTGTTTGAGATTACAGATATTTCAAAGGTTGATGATCAATGCGAATAATGGTTTATTTTCCCATTAAGTAATGCTACCATTTCTTCACACTTTTCACCAATGCGTAAAGCTCTTTATTGTATGTAAGATAATTAATAACAACACCATTAAAAATCTTAGAATGAAATGAAATGGGCTTACTATGTTGTAAAAGAACTGCACCCATGGCGTAGTCACTTGCATCTGTTTGTATTTTAAATGGTTGTTTCAAATCCAGCAATGCTAAAATTGGGGCTAAACTGATATTTTGTTTTAAAGCATCGGATGCTTTTTGTTGTTTTCCTCCCCACTGGAAGACAACCTTCACACTGGTCAAAGCATCTAGTGGAGCTGCTATGAAAGAGAAATTGGCAATGAACTTCCTCCAATACTACGCTACTCCCAGAAAACTCCTTACTTCTGTGACTGATTTGGGTATTGGCCAATTAATAATGACTGAAACTTTAGAGGGGTCAATCTTTAGCTCACCTCCTCCAACTATGTGGCCCAAATACATTAAGGAAGTTTTCCCGAATTCACATTTAGACATCTTCATAAATAACTGTTATTTTTTCAAGACATCCAATACTTTCCTCACATGCTTGACATGCTCTTCTCTTGATTTGCCGAATATCAAAATATCATCTAAATAGAAAATTACAAACTCATCAAGAAAGGATCTTAAAACATCATTCATAACTCTCATGAATGTAGCTGAAGCATTTCAAAGACCGAAAGGCATAACCAGCCACTCAAACGATCCATGTTTGGTTTTAAAAGCAGTCTTCCAAATATCCTCCTCAACTATTTTAATTTGATGATATCCACTTCTCAAGTCTAATTTAGTGAAATATTTTGCATTCTTCAACTAATTTAGAAAATCATCTATTCTAGGCAGTGGGTATCGATTATTTATGGTAATTTTATTCAAAGCTCGATAATCTACACACATGCACCAGGTTCCATCTTTCTTGGGTACTAAAACATTTGGTGAACCACATGGCGAAATAGAGGGACGAATTGCACATTTATCTAAAAATTCCTGGACTTGTTTCTTAATTTCTAAATTTTCGAGAATTGACATTCGATACATACCGATATTTGGGAGTGGACAATCTTGTTGTAGCTGAATTTCGTGTTGAATTCCCTTTTTGGTGGAAATCCTTTTGGTTCTCAAAACAAATCTCCATATTGATTGACCACATCAAGCAATTTGTCTTTCAACTTCACATCACATCTTGCAAAGGATTCATGTTCCGTGTCATTCTTCTACTTGATCATAAGGAGCACGAGATTCTTGCTAGAATTGACCAGTCACTTCATTTTCCCTGCGCTTGCAAAAGACATATTAAGCTTTCTACAATGGTTTCTTTTATTGTTAAATTTCTTTGGTCTTAATTCAGGATGAAGCTTCCAGCAATGCGCTTCATGATGGCCCTCTTTGGAAAAATTCTTGCACATGGGTTTCTCCCCTTCTTTCTTAACAAAAGCATTTTTCTTCTGCTTTTCTTTAGATTTCTTTCCTTTTTCACCACTCTGGAATGGCTTCTTCTTACCTTATTCTTGTACATTTTTTCTTCTCGCTTCGAGGTGTGTAGCTTGAACACAAACGTCATCAATATTCGTGGGATTAAACATAAGAATGGTGTGTCGAAGATAGCTATGCAAACCTCCTATGTATTTCAACAAAGTATCTGTTATAGCTCCAAATCTCACTATTATGGTTTGTGATGCTGCACTCATGGCCTAGGGCAACCCCTCCTTCCAGACCCGGTCCAAAATCTAAAAAATAGTGTTTTATTCCCTGTACGCGACATTGCCCTGAGTTAAACGCGTGTGTACGCGGGTTCATATATACCCAACCCGCGTATATGTATTAAAACACTTAAAAAATTATAAAACTCCTTATTTTCGGGCGGAGATCGCGGGTTTTACCTGCTGATCACCTGTTAGTGCCCGTGGCCTCAAACTGTCCCCAACCAATTCCTAACTAAAAAACTACTTTGGAATTGGTATAAAATGACACCAAAGGGAAGGCCTAAAGGAGGAGAGAATATAGAGCAAGGTTATTATACTGAGTTTTCCCCCTGATCAGGTCTGAAGACCCTTGTGCCTTCTGCACTTCCCCCATTTTGTACAGGAAACCCTTGTTTCCTTGTGATTGGATGTTCATCCCTTAGTTATGACATCTTGGAGTGAGTATTGGAAGGAGACCTATTAGAGGCTTGAGGTGGGACGGATCCAGAAGGAGGCTGAGCTTTGAGCCTGCAGAAGTGGTTCAGGTGATATTGTTCTTTTTTGTACTATTCTATTTGTCTAATAAAGAAACACGTCTTGTTCCCGATATGCTTCTTTCTTTATGTTAATGATGTTCATGTTTGAATTTCATGTACGAATGGATGTCTAAAAGTTTATAACTAACTCCTTTCTTGTATAACATAAAGATGATTTTCATATAAACCTTTGTCCATATACTGCTGCATTCTTTGGAATTGTTGGTTTTGCAGGGCAAAGGAGTGGAAGGGACGCGAACAAGGGTTTGGACCCTTGAGGAACTACCCGGACGTAGGACCTGAGGTACGTCCTTCTTACTTTAGAAATAGCTTTTTCTAGCATAATGGCTATGTGTGTGCATGTTTCTTGATTTAGACAACTTTCAGTCTGCTAGGGTTCCACCCAAGAGCCTTAGGGGATAAAATCCCTCAACACTTGTTGGACCATCAACTGAAAATAAGGTTGCAGAAGGAATATAGCTATGTTGATGATTTATATGTGACTTTTGCTGTTCTTGATATTGCTGTGACTTGGACTGTTGAAGATGGGTCATCAACAATCCTTTATACATTTCTTTGAGTTTTGGATCATCAAAATTAACCATTTGTGTAAAATAATTTCTAGAAATCTCATCATGATCTAATCTTTCATTTGATAGTGGTCTGAACATCCTGACTGCATTACATTTGCAAATGTCAAGATCATTGGATTCACAGAGTTCTTGAAAACATTCATTACACTGTGGATCTTTGCAATATTCAACTTCATAATCTTCTTCTTCATAAATAGCATGTATCTAGTCATTTAGATCATAATAATTTTCTGAATCTGTTAATTCTTCACAATTAGAAGGGAGATCAATAATATTTACCTTGCCAGATTTACTTTTATAGCTAAACTGTTTCTTCTTCCCAGATTGTTGTTTGTCTTTTTTTAGTTTTGGACAATTTGGAGCAATATGTCCTTTTTCATTGCAATGAAAGCAAAATATTTGCTTCTATTTTGGCCTTTGATGAAATTGGTGTGTTTTTTTGTATTCTCTGGGAGGCCTTCTATGAATGATTTTTTTGTTTTCTGCAGATCTAAAAGTTTGCTTAGAGTAAGATTTCTTGTTAGAGCGATGATGATCGTATCCCCCTAAAATTTTAGAGCCATGTAAATGCCATTGTTTACATAGTTGTTGATAGCCATGTGGTTTAGTGGAGCTGGTGGCAGCTCAAGCAACTTTCATCTTAGAGCATAGTTCAACAATGACATCTTTAATAGCTTTTCTTATAACACCAAATTTATAGGCACCAATCTTTCCAGGAAGCTTATTCAAAATGGTAGTTGTTACCCAATTTGTTGAAGAAGAAAGGAAGATTTCTTTCCATTTGGGATCTAGAATCATGTCAGAAGAAAGAGTATGCAGATGATGGAGATATTCCATAAAATATTCATCAAAATGCTGCATATTAGTAAGCTTCATGGATGTAAGTGTGACTGTAGCAAGTTCATTATTGATCTGAGGATAACCACAAAAATTGACAAGAATGCCATGCATTAGGCAACCAATCATGTTATTTATAGGTAATGAAGTCTGAGGATCCATATATGTAGTATTATCTACATTCATTACCATAGATGTTTCCCAAGAAGGAATGACAACATAATCATAATGAATTTCTCCTTTAAGCCAAGAATCAAGGAGTCCTTCGAATCCAATCATGATTTTCCTGGTTGCATTTATTGGAGAAATGTCATGTGCTAAATTTGTGTGGTAGCAAACCAACATGGAACTCAATGTAGATAGTATTTCTGCTTTAGAACAATTGTCAATATTCCATGAGTATGTGGAAGAAACAAACCAATATTTATGATATTCTAATTTCATGAGATCTCTTTTATTAGGAGTAGGTGACCAAGAAGAATTCCAAGAACTTCTATCAATAACTTTATGTACAGTTGTATCTTTCGATTCTTCTTCATCATAAACTGAAATCAGATCATAAATGTCTTTTGCTATCGGAAAAGTTTCTTTATCAGGAGGAGAAAAATTATTCACAAGAAACTCTAAATCTTCTAGAGTAGGAGGAGCAGAGGGCACTGCTTCAAATTTGTTGAGTATTGTCTCAAAACTAGAAGGCTTATTAGGATCATCTCCTGATTTCAACCACTCAGAAACTATCATTTTATGTCCAGGGCTTGAAGAGTTTAGACTGGAAAACATGCCAAGACTAGCCACAGGAGCATAGATAAAGGTAGTTTCTGGTTTAGGAAAAATGATATCACCAGGATTCTTCATTTTTGATTGAAGAGTAGTAGGAACAACATGGAAAGGCAATTGATCTTAAGGATCTGAGAAATAAGTAGTAGCTTTAAAAGTAGGATCAGAAGTGTTATTCTTTTTCATACTTTCAAAAGAAGTAGAGACAACCCAAACTTGTTTCTTTACTACTTCAAGTGACGTTTTTAATCTTGTCATCATATACTGATTCTTATGTGCTACAGAATGTACTTTGCCAATCCATTTGGAATTATCATTAATCCATTTTTCTAAAACATCAATAGTTTTAGCAATATGCAAATCATTTGATCCAAGAGTTTTTATTCCATCTAGTAATTGATCTCTGGTAAAATCTACCTTTTGAAGAACTTTATCAATTATTTTTTGGAGCATTTTATTTTTTGTGGCTGCTATTGATGATTTCTTTCTAGATGTTTAATCAAAATATCTAAAGCAAGATTTGTCCAGTTTGTTGCTGCAACCAATTCCCTGTCTGAAAGATGAGGCTGGTCAGACTGAAGTGGAAGTAACTTAAAAATATTATCATCTTGTCTAATAAAAAGATTGTTCCAAGCACGAATTGTTGTCTCAGTGCTAAGAATATTTCCATCTATTAATTCCCATTTGTGTTGTGGCACTTCTGTCTGTAAGGTTGACCCCTACATAATATTCACTCTAAGGGTTTGAAAAATGTGTTCTAACAAAAGTTGCCATTTCATCTTAACAAACTGTAAATGTTTCAAAACATTTGATTTTTGCAGCATATTTTTATATTTATCATCTATGTGAGGGATGATAAGAGGTCTAGGAATTTCAACTGGATTTTCCTTAATCTTTGTTTTATATCTTCACAAGATATATGCTTGAACTTTTTGACCAAAGCCATTTCTACTTCATTTGTACTTGGATAATAAAAGTCATAAAAATAAATCCATTGGTTATTCTGTTCAATCCAAGCTTTCCAATTTTTATTGTTGGCTTTGTTGATTGTTGACCTATCTTTCTTTGAATAGGTTTTCATTTCTTCACAGTATCTATACTCTTGCTGATGAGTATATAGATCCCAGTTAAACATTTTCTTATACCATTCATTTGAGGGATCATAAGGACTTATTCCTTTGTATATCTTAAGAAATTGAATGATTTCTTCATCAGAAGGAAGCTGTACTTTACTAGGTATCTCATTCCTAGGATCCAATCTGTAGCTGGGGATTTCTTCTGGATATCCTAAGCCTTTTGTAGTAGATTTTCCTACTGCTTGAAGCAAAATTTCTTCATGAGTTGAAAAAGGAGTACACTTTGTATATCCCTGTGTTTGATTTCCAGAACATGGAACAAAACGAATCATGTTTATTCTCCTTCTGTCTTTATCCTGTACTTCTTTTTCATGGGGTTTTGGAAGACTAGGAGTTTGCTGACAAAAGCTAGGAGAACAATGAGGACGATTACATACAAGTGGTTGTGAAAATTATGGAATTTTGAATGTTGATTGCATACTAATTGTTCTAGGAGGAACAATATTTGAATGTGGAGACTGAAGAGTTTGTGAAATCATATTTGATAACATATACATGAAGTTTGGATCAAATGTAAGATCATATGAAGGACTTCGTGATCCTTTAGGAATAAATGCAATAGAGGACATTTGTGGTTTTATTGCGACTTTAGTTTTTATAGGGTTTTGTATAACAAGAGGAGGAGGAGGTCCACCATGCTCAGACTGTGCATACTCTGATTGGGGAAAGAAACGAGTTCGAACAAGGCCATTATCTTCTCGAATAGAAGTTTGAGCAGTGATAGGATGTGGACAGGGAGAAGTACGAATAGAAGCCCAATTTGTGACCCATTCTGTTGGCAGTTTAAGATCTCGACGAGATATCATTTGAGGAGAAACAAGATTTAGGCCATAGTCATGAGCGATTAGAGTAGTGAACTCAGAGGTTTTAGAAACTTGTTGAACAACAAAAGGAGTGGTCTTCTTATAAAATTTGACGACACATTGCCAATGAATAGCAACATTATTGCTATTATCTTCAAAATCATCATATCCATGTGTTTGGATGTTGACCATTAGAGCATTGATGGCATTAGGATCATCTAAGGAAATAGAAAATCAGGAACACAGGACCAAGAAATTGGACCATAGGCTAATGTTCCTTGACATCCTCCAATTAAAGCTTTATGAAAGGTTTTCCATCTGCGATAAAAAACACAAGAGAAGACAACAACGTCTTGACCTTTTCTATATAGTGGCTGAATTCCAATTTGGATATGACCAAAATGAGAAAAATGGAGACCATATTTTAGTGTAGTTGTAAACTTGGATTGCTTCAAAATGTTCATTGTTTGAAGAAGACGATTATTGCTGGAGGTTTGTAGAATTTCTTCTTTAACTTTATAACTCCAGTATTGTATAGTGTCTAATAATCCCAGATTTGTATAGACATATTTGGGGTCTATTTTTGGTAAAGGCAAAGAACCAGACTTACTCCGTTCATCTAATAATGTAATAGATTTATCATGGGCGACTATGTGAAAACCAAATTGTATTTTTTCATTACATTCTCTTTCTTCTTCTTCTCTAAGAATTTCATCAAAACTTTTATCACTAAAATCATGAAGAGAACTTTGTGTTGGAGAAAAATATCCATAACTAATGCTTTCTAACAACAGGAAGAAAGTCGAAATACTTTCAACCTCCCTCTGAAAAAGTAACTTAGTATTGCTTGAGAAGCAACTTTGTAATACTTTAGTTTTGATGTTCATCAATAAAGATTCCTCAATTTCCATAAATTTATGTCTCCTTTGTAGATTATTTTGGATTCTGTTCTCGAACTTGTACGAGCATTGTTAAGGTTGAAGAAGTCACAAAGATGCAGAAGTAGACTATTGGGCTAGAGTTCGTGTTTCGGCACGAGGATATTGTTCAGAAGAATTGTCAGATATTAGAGCGATTAAGCAGACCTGGTATTTATTATGAACTAATACTCTTGTTGGCATTCGTATTCAAATATATTTAAAAAAAAATCATGATGCTAGATTGTAGTAGAGGTGTCTCTTCCCTCTTTGCAATTAAAGTATCAGTCACGAATTTTGTTTATTTCCGCATTTTTGCATTCTCACTTTCACATGATTTAAATCTAGATCTGTCATGGCATGAAATGACTCATAGTCATGTGAAGAACCATTCATATTTCCCCCGAATCTTCTGAAGAAAAGATTTCGTGTAATAAACCAATGAAAGTATCCATGTGCACTTTGTAGTTGGTATCAGAGTGAAGTTGAAAGTATTCCCACTTTCTTTCTATTGTTAGAAAGCATTGGTAATGGATAATTTTTCTCCAACACGAAGTTCTCTTCATGAGTTTAGTGATAAAAGTTTTGATAAAATTATTAAAGAAGGAGAAGAAAGAGAATGTAATGAAAGAAAACAATCTGGTTTTCACACTGTCATCCATGATAAATCTATTATATTATTAAATGAACAGATTAAGTCTAGTTCTTGGTCTTTACGAAAAATAGACCCCAAAGATGTCTATACAAATATGGGATTATTAGAAACTATACAATACTGGAGATATAAGGTTAAAGAAGAAATTCTATAAACCTCCAGTAATAATCATCTACTTCAAGCAATGAACATTTTGAAGCAATCTGAGTTTACAGCTGCACTAAAATCTGGTCTCAATTTTTCTCATTTTGGTCATATCCAAATTGGAATTCATCCACTACATAGAAAAGGTCAAGATGTTGTTGTCTTCTCTTGTGTTTTTGATCATCGATGGAAAACTTTTCATAAAGCTTTAATTGGAGGATGTCAAGGAACATTAGCCTACAACCCAATTTTTTTGTCCTGTGTTCTTGATTTTTCTATTTCCTTAGATGATCCTAATGCCATCAATGCTCTAATGCTCGACATCCAAACACATGGATATGATGATTTTGAAGATAATAGCAATAATGTTGCTATTCATTGGTGACGTGTCGTCAAATTTTATAAGAAGACAACTCCTTCTGTTGTCCAACAAGTTTCTGAAACCTCTGAGTTCACTACTCTAGTCACTCATGACTATGGCTTAAATCTTGTTGCTCCTCAAATGATATCTCGTCAAGATCTTAAACCGCCAATAGAATGGGTCACAAATTGGGCTTCTATTCATACTTCTCCCTATCCACAACCAATCACTTCTCAAACTTATATTCGAGAAGATAATGGCCTTGTTTGAACTCATTTCTTTCCCCAATCAGAGTATGCATAGTCTAAGCATGGTGGACCTCCTCCTCCTCTTGTTATACAAAACCCTGTAAAAACTGAAGTCACAGTAAAACCACAAATGTCCTCTATTGCATCTATTCCTGAAGGATCACCAAGTCCTTCATATGATCTTACTTCTAATCCAAACATCATGCATATGTTATCAAATATGATTGCACAAACTCTTCAGTCTCCGCATTCAAATATTGCTCCTCCTTGAACAATTAATATGCAATCAACATTCTAAATTCCACAATTTCCACAACCATCTGTATGTAATCATCCTCATTGTTCTCCTAGCTTTTGTTAGCAAACTCCTAGTCTTCCAAAACCCCATGAAAAAGAAGAACAGGATAAAGACAGAAGGATAATAAACATGATTCGTTTTGTTCCAAGTTCTGGAAATCAAACACAGGAATTTACAAAGTGTACTATTTTTTAGCTCATGAAGAAATTTTGCTTCAATCAGTAGGAAAATCTACTACAAAAGGCTTAGGATATCCAGAAGAAATCCCCAGCGACAGATTGGATCCTAGGAATTAAAACATCAATAGTTTTAGCAATATGATGACAAGCTTAAAAACGTCAGTTGAAGTAGCAAAGAAACAAGTTTGGGTTGTTTCTACTTCTGTTGAAAGTCTGAAAAAGAAAAACACTCTTGATCCTACTTTTCAAGCTACTACTTATTTCTCAAATCCTCAAGATCAATTGCCTTTCCATGTTGTTCCTACTACTCTTCAATAAAAAATGAAGAATCCTGGTGATATCATTTTTCCCAAACCAGAAACTACCTTTGTCTATGCTCCTATGGCCAATCCTGGCATGTTTTCCAGTCTAAACTCTTCAAGCCCTCGACATAAAATGATAGTTTATGAGTGGTTGAAATCAAGAGATGATCGTGATAAGCCTTCAAGTTCTGATGCAATACTCAACAAATTTGAAGCAGTGCCCTCTGCTCCTCCTACTTTAGAAGATTTAGATTTTATTGTGAATAATTGTTCTCCTTCTGATAAAGAAACTTTTCAGATAGCAAAAGACATTCCTGATCTGATTTCATTTTCTGATGAAGAAGAACCCCAAGATACAACTGTACATAAAGTTTTTGATAGAAGTTCTTGGAATTCTTCTTGGTCACCTGCTCCTGATAAAAGAGATGTCATGAAATCAGAATATCATAAAGATTGGTCTACTTCTTCCACATATTCATGGAATATTGACAATTGTTCTGAAGCAGGAATACTGTCTACATTGAGTTCCATGTTGGTTTGCTACCACACATATTTAGCAAATGACATTTCTCTAATAAATGCAACTAGGAAAATCATGAGTGGATTCGAAGGAATCCTTGATTCTTGGCTTAAAGCAGAAATTCATTATGATCATGTCCTCATTCCTTCTTGGGAAACATTTGTGGTAATTAATGCAGATAATATTACATATATGGATCCACAAACTTCATTACCTGTGAATAAAATGATTGGTTGCCTAATGTATGGCATTCTTGTCAATTTTTGTGGTTATCCTTAGACCAATAATGCACTTGCTGCAGTCACACTTACATCCATGAAGCTTACTAATATGCAGCATTTTGATGAATATTTAATGGAATGTCTCCATCGTCTGCATACTCTTTCTTCTGACATGATTCTAGATCCCAAATGGAAAGAAATCTTATTTGCTTCTTTACCAAATTGGGTAACAACTTCCATTTTGAATAAGCTTCCTGGAAAGTTTGGTGCCTATAAATTTGGTGTTATAAGACAATCTATTAAAGATGTCATTGTTGAACTCTACTCTCAGATGAAAGTTGCTCAAGCTACCACCAGCTCCATTAAACCACATGGCTATCAACAACTATGTAAACAATGGCATTTACATGGCTCCAAAAGTTTAGGGGGATATAATCGTCGTCGCTCTAAAAAGAAAGCTTGCTCTAAGAAAACTTTTAGATTCGCAGAAAACAAAAAAATCATTCATAGAAGGCCTCCTAAAGAATACAAAAAAACATGCCAGCTTCATCAAAGGCCAAAACATAATCAAATATTTTTCTTCCATTGCAATGAAAAAGGACATATTGCTCCAAATTGTCCAAAACTAAAAAAGACAAACAACAATCTGGGAAGAAGAAACAATTTAGCTACAAAAGTAAGTCTGGCAAGGTAAATATTATTGAACTCCCTTCTAGCTGTGAAGAATTAACAGCTTCAAAAAATTATTATGATCTAAATGACCAGATACATGTTGTTTATGAAGAAGAAGATTCTGAAGTTGAATATTGCAAAGATCCACACTGTAATGAATGTTTTCAAGAACTCTGTGAATGCAGTGATCCTAACATTTGCAAATGTAATGCAGTCAAGATGTTTAGACCACTATCAAATGAAAGCTTAGATCATGATGAGCTTTCTAGAAATTATTTTAAATGAATGGTTAATGCTGATAATCCAAAACTCAAAGAAATGTATAAAGGATTGCTGATGACCCATCTTCAACAGTCCAAGTCAGCAATATCAAGAACAACAAAAGTCACAGATAAATCATCAACATAGCTATATTGCTTCTGCAACCTTATTTTCAGTTGATGCTCTAACAAGACAATTCAGACAACAAACAATTGAAGATGATCTTCCTCTAACACTTCCTGCAATTAGTCAAGCTATCAAAGATCCGAGAAAAGAAGTCAGAGAGAATAGAAGGCTATGATTGAAGCACATCAGGGGCACAATATACATTCTTTACATGCACAACCCACAAAAGGAGAATCTTCATAGACAGAACAGAAAGAACTAGAACGGCAGCCTGATCCATATCATGATCCAATGAAAGGGATTTTCAAATCTGAAGACTTTGAAATTCCAGATGAAGAATTTGAAGATTCCATATCTGGATTAGGAATGAATACAATGAACTTAGATGTAATGTACTATGTAAAAATGACAATCAAAATTGGTTCTTCCATAGAATGGTGGAAGGTTCTAATTGACACAGATTCAAGATTGAACATAGTAAGTGGCACTGTAATTCCCTATCCTCAAAGGCAAAAGACAAAGTGTCTAGGAGTTGTCACTGCAAGTAGAGAAATCAAGACATCGGAAGAAGCTATAATAGATGTATTCGTTTCTCAATCTGAAGGAATTTAAGTTCATGCTCCATTATTCATAGGGCTTGATTGTGCTATGTACTTAGGAACTCCTTTCCTGAGCAATTTCAGAAGACATGGAAGCACTTATGATGAAAAATCACAGAAATGGGGATATGTTCTTCTCTTGAAAGGTATAGATTATTTCTATCCTTTTATTCATTCCAATTCTCCTAATAGGTTGAGCAGAATTGACAGGTTACATAATACCTTGGCAAAGATGGAGAAGAAGAAAGGAATGGATTGATGAAAATCTTCTAAAAGGCAAATTTGAAAAAGAAATAAGTGAGATCTCCCAGAAACTAAAATCTTGTTGTTCTGAAGATCCAAATGCCTTTTGGCATATTCATAAACATGAAGTAGAATTGCCTTTGAAAAAGGAATTTCATGGAAATCTCAGAAGATCAAAGGCAATACCAATGAATTCTGAACAACTCAGGTATTGTAAAGAAGAAATAAAAAACTTACTGCAAAAAGGTTTGATCAAGAAGTCTCATAGCCCTATTGCTTGTTTTGGATTTTATGTCAACAAACATTTAGAGATTATCAGAGGAAAACCAAGATTGGTAGTAAACTACAAGCCTCTGAATAATATTCTTGATTATGATGCTTATCCCTTGCCAAAGCTCTCAATGCTTTTGTCTCACATATCACAGTCAAAAATCTTTTCCAAGTTTGATTTAAAGTATGGTTTCTCGCAAGTAGGGATACAAGAAGAAGATAAGTGTAAAACAACATTTTCAGTACTAGGAAGACATTTTGAATGGAAAATTATGCCCTTTGGACTAGTAAATTCTCCATCCGCCTTCCAGAGGATTATGGATGAAACTTTTGAAGGTATGGATGATTTCTTGAAGAAATATAATGATGATGTTCTAATTCGTTCTGTAGATATTCCCTCCCATATAAAGCATCTTAATATATTTTAGAAGAGAGTCAAAGAAAAAGGTATAGTTTTATGAGATTCAAAAACGAAGTTATTTCAGACTATGATAGATTTCTTGGGATATGTGATTCAATATGGATCATATTACATTATGCAACATAGTATTGATTTCATAGATAAATTTCCAAACAGAATCACTGATAAAACTCAACTACAAAGATTCTTAGGTAGTTTGAATTACATCTCCAAATTTGTCAGACATTGTGCCCAAGATAGAGTCTTATTGAATAAAATATTGAAAAAAGATCCAATTCCATGGACAGAGGATTTAACAGAGGCAATCAGAAGAATTAAAGGAAAAATTAGGAATATTTCTCCTTTAAGCACAATCAATGAAGAATGACCGAAAACCATCATTATAGATGCCAGTGATATCGGATGGGGTGCAATTTTCTGCCAACATGATCCTAATAAAGAGAAAATGGAATACGAAATTTGCCAGTATGCCTCTGGAATCTGGTCAACTACACAAAAAAATTTGTCCAGCCTAAAGAAATAACTTAGAGCTGTCTACCTTGGCATTGCTAAATTCAAAGATTTTGTGATCTATAAACATTTTACAGTCAAAATAGATTGCCAAGCCCTTAAGTTTGCTATCCATAAATGTGACTTTGAAGATGCAGCAATGGTTAGATGGATAATGACATTGGCCTAGTATTGTTTTGATGTAGAGTTCATTTCTGGAGTTAAGAATTCCTTTGCAGATCTTCTCAGCCGGGAATTTTTACAGAGAAATGATGTAAATAATCTCAGATGTAACATCATAAGAAGGTTAGAAAATGAGATTCACATTGAATGTGCTGATGGTTCTCACACTTTGAGTCTGCAGAAACCTCTACTCGATTATCATGTAGATTGGTTTCCAATTAAATAAATCAAATATCAGCATGGAACTAGACAGCATTACTTCTCATGGGATGATCAAATGCAAAGAAATGACAAAGCTTTTGAAGCTTTAAGCTTTCCTCAAGATTTGAGAAATCTTGATTTCACCTTACACAGAGATGCAGATGAAAATCTAATCTACTGTGAAATCTACATTGATGACTTCCTATTGCCACCCAACCTTAAGAACTTTGAAAATCATGAATGCCAAGAGAAAACCTGGTATACAGGTATGTGTTTTGAAAATAAAACTAACTCATTTTTCTATAATGTGCAGTTTTCATTTAGATATCATGGGGTGCAAGTTACACAAATTGAAGAACAAAACCCCACACCTGAATGGTTTAAATAATGGTGGAACATTTATGGTACCAGTCCTCTATGTTTTTATCCATTCTCTCTCCGGTTATTACAACTTCCTGGATTTATAGAACCACGGGCACATCAATCAAGAATTTTATACAAAAGGATTTTGGATATCAACAATATCACCAATTATCACATGCTTGCGGCACTCCACACTAATGGATCCTTTCATTGGTTTATTACACGAAATATTTTCTTTAGAAGATTTGGGGGAAATATGAATGGCTCTTCACATGACTATGAGTCATGTCATGCGATGACAAATCCAGATTTAAATCCTTTTGGCCTAGTAATTTTTCAGGACGAAGTACCAGAATATGCTGAAGTACCAATTTGGGAATGTGAGGAAGAAATTTACTCACAGTATTTTAATAATGACTCCTTGACTAGGTTCAGAGAACATCATTATTCTCATGAACAACTAGAACATTTTGTCATTTTGTAATGTCTTTCTATCCGACTTTGGTGGTAGACAAGTTTTTCATAAGGTTCCCTGAAAAAGAATCTCTTAAAGTGTAATCAATCCGACATATATAATTAAATGAAGGGGTAAGAATAAATATAAAATATTTTATGATTGAATTACTGTGCAGATGTCCTCCAGGTTACCCGAAAGCATGATTCTCTCATATTTGATGTAAGAATAAATATAAAATATTTTATGATTGAATTACTGTGTGGATGTCCTCTGGGTTACTCGAAAGCAGGATTCTCTCATATCTGATGTAAGGATTTGATTTTGATGTAAGGTAATATATTGTGCAGATGCCCTCCGAGTTACCCAAAAGCAGGATTCTCTCATATCTGATGTAAGGATTTGATTTTGATGTAAAGTAAGATACTGCGCGAATGTCCTCCGGGTTACCAGAAAGAAAGATTTTCTCATATCTGATGTAAGGATTTGATTTTGATGTAAAGTTAGATTCTTTCATATTCGATAAGGAGGTATCATCAAACCTAGAACTGGGAGGATCTATAAATAGATGAAGACTAGGGAAGAGAGGCATTCAGGTGTTGAGAAATTTAGAGAGCCTTTCTGCTGGAGAAGTAACTTAGTATTGCTTGAGAAGCAACTTTGTAATACTTGAGTTTTGAAGTTCATCAATAAAGATTCCTCAATTTCTGTAAATCTATGTCTCTTTGTAGATTATTTTGGATTCTATTCTCGAACTTGTATGAGCCTTGTTAAGGTTGAAGAAGTCGCAAAGACCCAGAAGTAGACTGTTGGGCCAGAGTTCATGTTTTGGCACGAGGATATTGTTCAAAAGAATTGTCAGATATTAGAGCGATTAAGCAGACCTGGTATTTATTATGAACTAATACTCTTGTTGGCATTCGTATTCAAATATATTCAAAAACATATTCGTGATGCTTCTTCCTTTGTCTTGATTTCTCCACTTGCAGTGACAACTCTTGGCCACTTTGTCTTTTGTCTTTGAGGATAGGGAATATCAGTGTCGCTTACTATGTTCAATATTGAACCTGTATCAGTTAGAACCTTCCACCACTCCATGGAAGAACCAATTCTGATTTTCATTTTTACACAATACATTACATCTGTGTTCATTGCATTCATTCCTAATCCAGATCTGGGATCTTCAAATTCTTCATCTGGAATTTCAAAGTCTTCAGATTTGAAAATCCCTTTCATTGGATCATGATATGGATCAGGCTATCTTTCTGGTTCTTTCTGTTCTATCTGTGAATATTCTCCTCTTGTGGGTTGTGCATGTAAAGAATGTATATTGTGCCCTTGATGTGCTTCAGTGCATAGCCTTCTATTCTCTCTGACTTCTCTTCTGAGATCTTTGATAGCTTGACCAATTGCAGGAAGTGTTTGAGGAAGATCATCTTCAATTGTTTGTTGTCTGAACTGTCTTGTTAGACCATCAACTGAAAATAAAGTTGCAGAAGGAATATAGCTATGTTGATGATTTATCTGTGACTTTTGTTGTTCTTGACATTACTATGACTTGGATTGTTGAAGATGGGTCATCAGCAATCCTCTATACATTTCTTTGAGTTTTGGATCATCAACATTAACCATTTGTGTAAAATAATTTATAGAAAGCTCATCATGATCTAAGCTTTCATTTGATAGTGGTCTGAACATCCTGACTGCATTACATTTTCAAATGTCAGGATCATTGCATTCACAGAGTTCTTGAAAACATTCATTACAGTGTGAATCTTTGCAATATTCAACTTTATTATCTACTTCTTCATAAACAACATGTATCTGGTCATTTAGATCATAATAATTTTCTAAATCTGTTAATTCTTCATAGCAAGAAGGGAGATCAATAATATTTACCTTGCCAGATTTACTTTTATATCTAAATTGTTTCTTCTTCCTAGATTGTTCTTTGTCTTTTTTCAATTTTGGACAATTTGGAGCAATATGTCCTTTTTCATTGCAATGGAAGGAAAATATTTTCTTCTGTTTTGGCCTTTGATGAAACTGGTGTGCTTTTTTGTATTCTCTACGAGGCCTTCTATGAATGATTTTTTTGTTTTCTATAGATCTAAAAGTTTGTTTGGAGTAAGCTTTCTTTTTAGAGCGACGATGATCATATCCCCCTAAACTTTTAGAGCGATGTAAATGCCATTGTTTACATATTTGTTGATAGCCATGTGGTTTAGTGGAGCTGGTGGTAGCTCGAGCAACTTTCATCTGAGAGTAGAGTTCAACAATGACAACCTTAATAGCTTGTCTTATAACACCAAATTTATAGGCACCAATCTTTCCATCAAGCTTATTCAAAATGGCAGTTGTTACCCAATTTGGAAAGAAGCAATGAAGATTTCTTTCCATTTGGGATCTAGAATCATGTCAAAAGAAAGAGTATGCAGACGATGGAGATATTCCATAAAATATTCATCAAAATACTAAATATTAGTAAGCTTCATGGATATAAGTGTGACTGCAACAAGTTCATTATTGATCTGTGGATAACCACAAAAATTGACAAGAATGCCATGCATTAGGCAACCAATCATGTTATTGACAGGTAATGAAGTCTATGGATCCATATATGTAGTATTATCTGGGTTCATTACCATAGATGTTTCCCAAGAAGGAATGAGGACAGGATCATAATGAATTTCTACTTTAAGCCAAGAATCAAGGAGTCCTTCGAATCCACTCATGATTTTCCTGGTTGCAGTTATTGGAGAAATGTCATCTGCTAAATATGTGCGGTAGCAAACCAACATGGAACTCAATGTAGACAATATTTCTGCTTCAAAACAATTGTCAATATTCCATGAGTATGTGGAAGAAGTAGACCAATATTTATGATATTCTGATTTCATGACATCTCTTTTATCAGGAACAGGTGACCAAGAAAAATTCCAAGAACTTCTATTAGTAACTTTATGTACAGTTGTATCTTTGGGTTATTCTTCATCAAAAAATGAAATCAGATCAGGAATGTCTTTTGCTATCTAAAACGTTTCTTTATTAGGAGGAGAAAAATTATTCACAAGAAGCTCTAAATCTTCTCGAGTAGGAGCAGAGGGCGCTGCTTAAAATTTGTTGAGTACTGTATCAGAACTGGAAGGCTTATCAGGATCATCTCCTAATTTCAACCACTCAAAAACTGTCATTTTATGTCCAGGGCTTGAAGAGTTTAGACTAGAAAACGTGCTAGGATTAGCTATAGGAGCATAGACAAAGGTAGTTTCAGGTTTAGGAAAAATGATATCACTAGGATTTTTCATTTTTGATTGAAGAGTTGTAGGAACAACATGGAAAGGCAATTGATCTTGAGGATGTGAGAAATAAGTATTAGCTTTAAAAGTAGGATCAAGAGTGTTTTTCTTTTTCAGACTTTCAACAGAAGTAGAGACAACCCAAACTTGTTTCTTTACTACTTCAAGTGACATTTTTAAGCTTGTCATCATATCCCGATTCTTATCTGACACTGAATGTACTTTGCCAATCCATTTGGAATTATAATTATTCTCTTTTTCTAAAACATCAATAGTTTTAGCAATATGCAAATCATTTGATCCAAGAGTTTTTATTCCATCTAGTAATTGTCTCTGGTAAAATCTACCTTTTGAAAATTTTTATCAATTATTTCTTGGAGAATTTTATTTTCTGTGGCTGCATATTGATTATTTCTTTGTAGATGTTTAACCAAACTATCGAAAGCAATATTTGTCCAGTTTTTTGCTACAATGGATTCCCTGTTCGAAAGATGAGACTGGTCAGACTGAAGTGGATGTAACTTAAAAGTCTTATCACCTTGTCTGATAACAAGATTTTTCCAAGGAGGAATTGTTGTCTCAGTGCTAAGAATAGTGCCATCTATTACTTCCCATTTGTGTTGTGGCACTTCTGTCTGTAAGGCTGACCCCTGCATCATATTCACTCTAAGGGTTTGACAGATGTGTTCTAACAAAAGTTGCCCTTTCATCTTAACAGACTGTAAATGTTTCGGAACATTTGATTTTTGCAACATATTTTTATATTTATCATATATGTGAGGGATGATAAGAGGTCCAGGAATTTCAACTGGATTTTCCTTAATATTTGTTTCTATATTTTCACAAGATAGATTCTTGAACTTTTTGATCAAAGCCATTTCTACTTAATTTGAACTTGGATAATAAAATTCATCAAAAGAAATCCATTGGTTATTCTGTTCCATCCAAGCTTTCCAATTTTTATTGTTGCCTTTGTTGATGTCTGACCTATCTTTCTTTGAATAGGTTTTCATTTCTTCATAGTATCTATACTCTTGCTGATGAGTATATAGATCCCAGTTAAACATTTTCTTATACCATTCATTTGAGGGATCATAAGGACTTATTCCTTTGTATATCTTAAGAAATTGAATGATTTCTTCATTAGAAGGAAGTTGTACTTTACTAGAATCTTATTCCTAGGATCCAATCTGTAGCTGGGGATTTCTTCTGGATATCCTAAGACTTTTGTAGTAGATTTTCCTACTGATTGAAGCAAAATATCTTCATGAGCTGAAAAAGGAGTACACTTTGTATATTCCTGTGTTTGATTTCTAGAACTTGGAAGAAAACGAATCATGTTTACTCTCCTTCTGTCTTTATCCTGTTCTTCTTTTTCATGGGGTTTTGGAAGACTAGGAGTTTGCTGACAAAATCTAGGAGAACAATGAGGATGATTACATACAAATGGTTGTGGAAATTGTGGAATTTGGAATGCTGATTGCATATTAATTATTCTAGGAGGAACAATATTTGAATGCGGAGACTGAAGAGTTTGTGCAATCATATTTGATAACATATGCATGAAGTTTTGATTAGAAGCAAGATCATATGAAGGACTTGTTGATCCTTCAGGAATAGACACAATAGAGGACATTTGTGGTTTTACTGTGACTTCAGTTTTTACAAAGTTTTGTATAACAAGAGGAGGAGGAGGTCCACCATGCTCAGACTGTGCATACTCTAATTGGGGAAAGAAATGAGTTTGAACAAGGCCATTATCTTCTTGAAAAGAAGTTTGAGCAGTGATAGGCTGTGGTCGGGGAGAAGTACGAATAGAAGCCCAATTTGTGACCCATTCTATTGGCGGTTTAAGATCTCGACGAGATATAATTTCAGGAGCAATAAGGTTTAAGCCATAGTCAAGAGCGATTAGAGTAGTGAACTCAGAGGTTTCAGAAACTTGTTGGACAACAGAAGGAGTGGCCTTCTTATTAAGTTTGACAACACATTTCCAATGAATAGCAACATTATTGCTATTATCTTCAAAATCATCATATCCATGTGTTTGGATGCCGAGAATTAGAGCATTGATGGCATTAGGATCATCTGAGGAAATAGAAAA
>APFE031454890.1:0-14856 GCA_000404065.3 Pinus taeda
TTTGCATATAGCTAACAATGAGTTAGTGTTTTAGTATGTTGGGGCTAATAACGATCAAGATGATAAGAGTTGTCATAACACAAAGAAAACACATAGATCTGCACATCACAAAAAATATTATTTGTATATTTGTTTTCAAACTAATGTTAAAAATAGAAACAAGAAATTCGAATTTAATTTGTCCTTGAATTAATTGTGAATTAAATTGTAATTCTATTCTCATAGCAACTTGTAATAGTTAATTAAGTTAAACTGACTTGATTGGCTTAGGAAATACGAGTTGGAATTCTATGTAGAGTCATGTAGAGTGATCCCTAAATTTTAGTGGCCAAGGTTGAGTTCTTTGGAGTTGTAATTAGATAACACAATCTAACTAAGTTATAGTCAGTTAAAATAGTTTTAACTATTCGGGGAACTAGTAGAGGTCTAGTAGTTGAGTAGTGAACCGGTGCATCACCATTACCACACCAATTAAATCAAGACTCACTCACAAAAAATTCATGCATGTTAGTTCAGATGAATACCTAATTGAGATTAGAGTTCAGGAACAACGTACTATCAGTTGTATAATTTTCAGATTTGTACAGATGGTGCATGCAATCAATTGAGGACCTATCTTTGGATTGTGTAGTTATGGAGATTGGATTTCCAAATTAAATATGGGATGATTCCTCTTGGAATTTCACAAGGAATTAGGGGCTTGGTAGGTAGCAGAATTGGCTAAGTGTTGGTTTTAGTTGGCTTGTGAGGCAAAGAGTTCGATTGTACTAGTGCAGGAATTGTTCAAGACGAACAAGCCTTATATTTTCTTCTTAGATATTTTTCTTAACGAAATATAGATAGTTAGGGTTTTTAGTAGTTTCTTTCCATAGAGAAATATTGTGTTATGTGCAATCGATATACTTCCTCTGTCTGCTTATTGTTTTTATCAATCATTTCTGGTTTCCACCACGAAGACTATAGTAGATTATTGTCTTGTGTTTTACAAAATCACATAAGTTGTTGAATCTACAGAAAAAGCTACATGGTATCAGAAGTCAAGACAGTATAGAAGAGGAGATTTCAAATTTTGTTGTGCAGGTGAAAATCAAATTTGAAAGTTCATACTTTAGAGCAACAATATGTCATTCTATGATTTGTCATTTGAGTATGTCTTAGAGGGAAGCTCAAATTACATAGACTGTAAGGGCAGGATGGAGGAAGTGCTAGAAGACAATGGCCTGAAGGAAAAAATAGATCATGACATTCCTAAGCCTCCAACATTGGATGCTAAAGATATGTCTGAATGGAGAAAGTGTGTACCAAGAGAGAGAAGGATTATCCTAAAGCGAGTTTGAGACCACATTGTCTCCAGTATCTATAGAAAGGATACTCCATACTCAATGTGGAAGTCATTGATGGACCTGTTTCAAAATAATAGTGACCATAGGAAATTGGCACTAAAGGACAAAATCAGAAAGATCAAGATGGAGAAGGAAGAATCTATTCCAAATTACTTTACTAATTTCACCCATTATCAAGATTACTATTTCTAAGGATGATGTGGTGAACCTAGCTCTTCTAGGACTTCCCAAGAGTTGGCACAATTATCAAGACTTTATCAATGGAAGGGAGAACCTGCTAGTGGTTGTGGTTAGATTTGGTACAGGAAGAGATCCAAAGGAATACCATAGATGAATCCTTATCAAAGATCGATGATGAGGAAAATTGTGCCTTAGCAGGTAAGGCAAGGAAAGAGAAGGGGAAGGCATCCCATTCCAAATCAAATTATTGTCATGGAGGCAATAATAAGGACATGTCAAAAGGCAAGTGCTTTCATTGTCATGAGATGGGACTTTTTTCCACAAAGTGTCCACTCAAGAAGGCCGGTAAGAATCCCTTGGGAGGAGCAATAGGAGGTGAGGCTTTGGCCTCACAATTCGAACTGGACTTTAACGTCATCGCATGTATGGTGTCATTAACGATAGGTAGTGTATGGTACTTGGATAGTGGAGATTCTTTCCACATGACTGGAAGCAAAGATCTCTTCAATAACTTGGAGGAGAAGAATGTCTAGATGCATATCAACATGGGTGAAGATGGGAGGTATAGTGCTACCAGGCTTGGTACCATTACCTTTCAGAGGGATTCTGGTGCTCCCCTCGCTTATTGATATGTTATGTATGTTCCTGGATTGAAGAAGAACTTGGTGTCTCTTGCCATGTTGGAGGATAGAGGCTATGATGTGATATTTAGTAAGGGAAAGGAATTCCTTCATCACATAACCACAGGGAAGGTAAAGAGGATAGGGGTTCAAGTGAAGAATCTATACAAATTGGAGGTAGAAGATTGTGCTACCTTGAGCACGAAATCAAAGAAGGTGAAGAGCTGAGACATCGGTGAGTTGTGGCACAAGTGGCTGGGTCACTTACATCATGGCGCTTTAAAATCATGTCGCAAATTTATACTAGTCTTCCCAAAGGTACACTAGAGCATGTTGACACATGCAAAGGGTGTACTTTGGGAAAATACACCAAGGCTTCCTTTGACAAAAAGGACAATCGAGCACAGGTGATCCCCGATCGAGTCCATTCAGATGTGTGTGGACTGTTCTCAACAACATCCACATCCAAGCACATGTATTATGTTATATTTTTTGATGATTTTTATCATAAATGTTGGATCTTCTTCATGTAGAAGAAATATCATACTTTTGCAATTTTCTGTGGATTTAAAGCATTGGTTAATAAAGATACTAGCTAGAAGGTTAAAGGTCTCAGGAGTGATAAGATGGAGAGTATGTGTCGAATGAGTTTAAAAACTTCTGTGTAGCAGAAGGTGTTCAATGAGAGTTGGAAAGACCTCATAACCCATCACAGAATGGGGTGGCTAAAAGGAAGAATAGAAGAATAGTAGGGGAAGCACAAACGATATTTCATGATCAAGGCCTACCACTATAGTTTTGGGCCGAGGCATGCAACACAACTATTTATTTGCAAAACATAAGCCCTCATTGAATTCTTTGGATGAGTACACTGAAAGAGGCTTCTTCAGGGCAGAGACCAGATGTGGGTCACTTTAGGTTTTTGGTTCAATATTCTATTTCCATGTAACCAAAAATGCACGGAAGAAGGTTGAGCCAAAAACAAAGTTGGGAATATTTGTGGGTTACACTGATACACCTCATAACTATCAGCGATACCTTCTGACCAAAAATATGATAGTGGTTCACAAGGATGTAAAATTCCATGAAGAGAAGGCCATGAGATGTTCCCTTAAGAGGGAGTTTTAGCTACATGCAATTGAGGAGATTTTAGCTCCTAAGAATGAAACTCAAATTGATGTGTTGGATCCACATGCAGAGCATTAGGGAGTGGAGACACCCACTCATGCAGAGTCTTCCAAATATGGGAGAAAGTGCACCAGAGAGGCTGACATGTTATTGCATGATGAGAGAGAGAATGTGGGAGCACCCACACCACATCGTAGGTAGACGAGGTCATCTGATAGGTACATTGGATACATGGAACTTATGAGTGGGCGTGTTGAGATAGAGCCATATCTTTTTGAGGAAGCAGTGCAACAACCGGTTTGGGTTGATGCCATGGTTGAGGAGTATGGCTTTGTTATTAGGAACAATGTTTGGGATGTGGTCCCAAGACTAGTAGATAAGTCAGTGGTGAGTTCCCAATGGCTTTACAAGGTAAAGAAAGTAGTAGATGGTAGTGTGGAGAAACATAAGGTGATGTTTGTGGCCCGAGGATTTTCTCAAGTAGAGGGGATTGATTACGATGAGACTTTTGATCCTGTTGCAAGGTACTCATCAATCAAATCCATATTAGCACTATAAGCGCAGATGGGATGGAAGATACATCAAATGGATGTAAAGAAAACCTTCCTTAATGTCATGATTGAGGAAGAGGTGTATATTGAGTAGCCTAAAGGTTTTGAGACATTCGACCGAGAGTTGCATGTGTGTCGACTCAAGCGAGCATTGTATGGGTTGAAGCAAGCACCCCATTCCCGATACATCAAGATCAATAGCTACTTCACTGGGTTGGGCTTCACCAAAATTTAGGCAAATGCGAACCTTTACCATATTGTGGTTGAAGGTAAATTTTTGACTATTGTTTTATATGTCAACAATTTGATTATGACATGTGATGATAAATTGATCAAGTCTGCAAAGAAGACCTTGGATGGACGTTCAAAATGAAGGATTGGGGCTCAATGAAGTACTTTCTAGGCAATGGAATATGGCAACATGAAATGAAGAAAATTTTGTCTCTTAGGGAAAGTATGCCAATGAGATATTGAAAATGTTCCACATGGAGAGCAGTAAACCCATGGAGGCTGCTCTAGCAGGTAACTGGAGGAAGGAGGATGCTACTTCAGGTGAAGTAGTGGAAGCTATTATTTTTAGACAGCTTGTGGGTTCACTCATGTATTTGGTGAACACACAACCTGACATGTGCTATGCAGTTAACCAAATTAGTCAAGCAATGGTTAAGCTGACCAAGATGTATTGGAAGGCACCTAAGCATGTGTTGAAATACTTCAGAGGCTCCACTCAATATGGTTTATGGTACATACAAATAGAGATAGTGAAGCTTCAAAAATTCACTGATGCAGATTGGGCATGAAGTCCATCCAACATGAAGAGCACATTAGGAGGGATCTTCAATATTGGGCCAGCAACTATTTCTTGGTACAATAGGAAACAAAGATCAATTTCACTCAATTCAGCAGAGGCGTAGTACATGGCTGTTAGTCAAGCAACTTGTGAGGCTATCTAGATGAGGAAGATTCTAGTTGGTTTGTTTAGTTAGAAAATGGATCCAATTGTGATTTACTGTGGAAATCATAGTTGTATCAAACTCTTTGAAAATCCATTTTTTCATGATCGGTCCAAGCATAATGATATCCAATAACATCATCTTCGAGATTGTGTGTAGAGGAAAATTATGTTGTTGGAGTACATTCCCACAAAGGAGTAGGATGCAAATATTTTGACAAATGAATTTTCAAGGTGCAAACTTGAGTTTCACAGAGACAGGATCAGGGTAGTTGTTGAGAGGCAGCGTTAAAAAAAGAAACAAGAAATTCTAAGTTAATTTGTCCTTGAATTAAATTGTGATTATATTCTCATAGAGACCTGTAATAGTTAATTAAGTTAAATTGACTTAAGAAATTCGAGTTGGAAGTCTATCTAGAGTCATGTAGAGTAATCCCTAAATTTTCGGGGCCCAAGTTGAGTTATTTAGAGTTGTAATTAGATAACTGGGTAAAATTGAGTAAGTTAAAATAGTTCTAAATGTTGGAGGAACTAGTAGAGGTCTAGTACTGGAGTACTGCACTAGTGAATCACCAATACCACACTAGTTAGCTAAATATTCACTCACATATAATTCATGCATGTTAGTTTAAATGAAGACCCAGTTGAGATTAGAGTTCAGGGACAATGTAATATCAATTGTATAATTTTCTGAGTTGTACATATGGTGCATGCAATCAGCTGAGGACCTATTTTAAAATTACACAGTTATGGAGAGTGGATTTCCTAATTAAATATCGGATCATTCCTCTAGGAATTGCGCAAGGAAGTAAGGGCTTGGTAGGAAACAAAATTGGATAAGTGTTGGCTTGAGATAGCTTGTGAGGCATAGAGTTAGATTTTACTAGTGCAAGAATTGTCCAAGATGAACAAGAATTGTATTTTATTGCCATGTTGGAGGATAGAGGCTATGATGTGATATTTAGTAAGGGAAAGGCGTTATTTCTGAATTCTCATTAAAACGGATCTTTTAAGAATTATCAACTCTTCTTGGATTAAGAATAAGCTGGGAGGCAACACCAATTCCTCTTTCTTAGCTCTAATTCTAAAAGAGGCAAATCTGACCTCCTTTGCTTTAGGCCTATTTCTTTATGCAATTTTGCATACACAATCCTCACAAAATTCATTGCCAATCATTTAAAGAAGATCCTTCCAAATTTAATCTCTGAGAATTGAGGTGGATTCATGAAAAATAGACAGATATTAGAAAACATTATTTTGGTACAAGAGGAAATTCACACTAGTAAGACTAATTGGGAGCCCGGTATGGTCATAAAATTATACATGGAAAATGCCTTTGGCAGGGTGAGCCATTCCTTTTTATATGTTATCATCGGAAAATTTAGTTATGTTCTTAATTTATTCAATTGGTAAGGGCATGCATTTTATTACCATGGATATCCCCTTTAATTAATGGTCGGCCAACTTCTTTTTTCAGAGAATCTCAAGGTCTTTACTAAGGGTGTCTCCTGTCACGTCTGCTTTATCTCTTGGTTATTTAAAGTCCCAGTCACAATATAGAATCTGTCTAATAATATGGAATCTTGCCTAGGATAAATATAGCTCAATGTGTTAAGGAAATCAATCATGCACAATTTGCTAATGATACCCTACTTACGGGTGGAGTGTCCAAGATAATTTTGTAGAGGTATAAAAATATTTTAGATTAGTACATGGGGTTCTCGTGTGGTCTATTCAATAAAAGGAAAAGTTAATTAATTTGATGGACCTGTTGACCTTAAACTCTTTAGGAAATTTCCACCTTTCTTGAATTTCCAGTTGAATTTGAAAAAGAATTTCAAATATTTAGGGATACCCATCTCAATTGGCTCAACATTTGCAGATAATTGGACTAAAATTCTCCAAAAAATCAAAAAGAAAATCAGCATATGGGGGGCAGAATGGCTCAACATGGAAGGATGAATAATATTAGTCAAATCTATACTCTCAACACTATCATTATACCTATGCTCAAGGCTTTAGCTCCCAAAATAATTCTCAATGCCCTTAGCTCTCTGATTAGAAATTTTCTCTCACAAGGAGGTAAGCATAATGAAAGGAAATTTCATTTAATTAATTGGAACATTGTTCGTCTCCCAACAGAATATGGTGTGTTGGTTATGAGGGATCCATTATTTATGAATTTGGCCCTTAGTGCCAAAATAGTATGGTGCTTGGCCTCTGATTCTAATGAGTGGTGCAATTTCCTCTCTTAAGAAATACTTCAACAAAAATAGAGTGCTTAGACTTGAGAAAGTAGACTGCGCTGCTAATGGCTCCAAAGTATTGAAGTTTTGTCAAAAATCAAATTTTCTCATCACTGCTAATTTAGGATGGCATCCAAGAAATGGTGCTAGAATTAATATATGTAAATACAACATTTTAGATGGTGGGAGACTAGAAAACAATAATGAATGCGCTGACTTGGTCGCATGGATGAAAACAACGGGGTACAAGAAGCTAAAATACATGTCCATATGGGATGCACAAGGGAATTGATGAGGATAGGTTCGACTAGATCTTCCTCTAAACTATGACAAAATGTGGAAACAAATACTTTTTCTTCTCAAAGGAAATGCATCAGTCAAAATTGATTTGCAAGACCATCAAGTCTGGAATGCTAACTCTCATTTCTAGTACTCTGTCAAAGAGGGCTTTGGACATCTTCTCAACACTCTGCATTTCCCAACTAAAATAAATATCTAGAGTAAGTTATGGAACCCAAAATGTATCCCAAAAATTATTAATTTTTGTTGGCTCTTGGTTCATCAAAAGGTGCTTACGACGAAGAATCTTTACAAAATGAGTATCCATGGATCTTTGCAACGTGTGTTATGTAAAGAAACTTAGGAAACCTTAACATACCTTTTATGTCAATGCTCATTCACCTTGGAGGTATGGAGGCTAGCCTATTTTCCCATAGGGACCATTCAAAATTTTCCAACAACCTTTGTAGACATCTTTGAACACTGGTTGAATGTTATTCTAAATTATTTGTCAAACTCTCCCTTAGCAAGGAACTATTAGACCTCACTCCATAAAAATATATGTTGGGTGATTTTTCTAAGTCGTAACAAGGAAATATTCAAGGAAAATACAACATTAGTAAGGAGGGTGGTAGCAAAAACCTCTGCATTATTATTTAAATCAATTGCAACAAATGGCTATAAGTTGATAGACTTAGACACACTCCCTTCTAAATAAAATTCATCGTTTACACTTCTATGTCCTTCAATGCAATGATAGGTGCATCATAAAACTCCCAGATGAGAACAATGTTACTACTTGAAGCTTTCATATGAATCTTTTTTGCAGTGGCACCAGACTCAAGGTCACCATTATTCATTCTTCGATGGGGAGCTAAGGTAATCCAGGAGTAACAAGAGAGGGGGGAGTGATCCTCAGTCTTGATGAGAAAATTGAAGAAACATTCTCATGGGGCCTATTGACTACAATAAATAACTACTCTGAATATTAGGCTCTATGGAAAGGGCTTGAACTAGCTAGGAAGAAAAACATTTCTAAATTAAATGTCTACTGGGACTCCAAGTTGGTCATCCAACACTACCGAAAAGATATGGTTTCTCAATACTTCTTTAACTCTTCCATCCTTCTTCAAATTCACAGACTTATCTTCAGCTTTGAGGTGGCAAAATGTTATCATATAAGAATAATTTATAATCAATAAGCTAATTCCCTAGATAATCGTGGATCTTTGTTGTAACATGGGCTATTAGAATTAAGTAGAGACACACAATTTTGATCTCCCATCCCATGATCACCCATGTATTGTCGATTCACGTTGTTTTTGGGGGTTTTATACAAAATTTATAGTCATTACAAGTATAATATATATGTAGGAAGCCATAAAATAGGTCGTTGTAGGAATTTGGAAAAGATGAACAACTTTGAACACCAGTGACATGAAGATGTAAAGGCTTTTGGCTCTAAAACTAGTCCTTTGAATTAATATATGCTATCTATCCCATTCAAAAAACTAAATAATTAAAGATATCACACACACACACATATAATTTTTTGAATTAAAAAATTATATTACCTTATGATCAATCACTTACATGTTCAAGGAGAAACATGGTTTGGTTATTTCCAAGGGAAAACCAACTAAATCCAATATCAAGAGATAAGAGAACTTGAATTTAAATGAAAAATAACCAACCTACGATTGATAATTCCAATACCTTTACTACTTTCTTGATAGAAAACCCCAACAACAATCATGGGTTTTTCCGAGGTTCATTTTTTCCTTCATTCTTTCGTAGATCAATCCATTATGAGGAGTTACCAGGAACACATGTAGAGGAAGCAATGACTATATTTCCTTGATGCAATTCCAGTATTATTCTATTTCGTTAGGATTGTTAATCAATCATTTGTATTAGTATTAATATTATTAGCACTTGATCATAATATTATATTATATTTCATAATATTGAATCATATTAATTGATCCAAAATGGATCTAGTATAGACTCTAAGACTAAAAATATTCCTCACATAGGAAAATGAAAGTCAAAGGATGCTCTTGGGAATAGTCTCATTGTGTAGATATTTTCAATCTGAATCTATTGCAATTTGAATGGACCATAATGGACTCCGGATGAAGGAGTTATTGCAAAAATAAGGTTGCCCATTATCCTTAAACAAGGAGGCAATTTCTTATAAAAATGGACTTAAGGGCTCATTGAAGAAAATCACATCGGAAGAGTTCAAAGGGAGGACTCAAGCAAAGGCAGAAGGACTCCCCAATAGTGATCTCTAATACATCACATCAGAGGAAGACCTTCATGTGATATCGGAACCCCGGGTCATTGCGACTTGCGATTGCAATCAGGCCGATAAAGCAATTGTGATTGAATATTGACCATTGGATCAAGGAGTAGATCAATGGTTAGGAATTCATCGCTAATCACATTTCAGAGGGTCAAGTGACGGCGTGCGATGAACACAACGATTGCAATATGCTGATAAAGTGATAGCGATACGTTGATGTGATCGATGATTGATGATCAAATCGCACAATACAAAGGGTCATTGACATATGCAACGTGCAATTGCGATATGTGATCAAGGCATGGACCTGATGAGTTTTATGAATGTGATTGCATAAATTTTGAAATCTGGATTTTCAGATTTTCAGTGTATTTCTATGTATTTGGTGTTTGGCCATAGGTAATGCGATTTGCGATGAGTGATGAAGGATGGACCCAAAGGGTTTATAAACGCGGCTACATATTATTTGAAGTCTAGGTTAATGGCTCATGATGTGTTTTCATGATGTTTCCTATGTATTTCCATTATGAACAAGAATGCTTTATTTGATGGATTTCGTCCTGGAAAGTGGCCGTCGGTTCATTTCCATTTGGAAACAACCATCACACTTGTGCCATGCTATGAGTAAGTGTTTCTATAATAGGGACGTGTTATGAACCACATAGAGCTAAAGAGTTGGGAAGGAATGATTCGTCATAATTAGGGACAGAGGAATGGATGGAAGTTGCAGAGTTGGAGGATTCCTCAAAAGCCAGAGAGTATGACTCTCATAGGGAGCTCACAAAAAAAATGTAGTAGCAGAGAAGTTAGTCTCCCTTCAGGGAGCTCATAGCTGGGCAAAAGGGCCACAAAGCCAAGAGCTGATAGAGCCAGAGCTGAGAGCCAGAGGTAGAGCAATAGCCAAGAGCCAGAGCTAGAGCCGAGAGCCAGAGCCAGAGCCAAGAGCTAGATCAAAAGCGAAAGCTAGAGCTGAGAGCCAAAGCCAGAGCGAGAGCCAAGAGCTAGAGCCAAAGCCGAGAGCTAGAGCCAGAGCTAGAACCAGAGCTGAGAGCCAGAGCCAAAAGATCAGAGCTAGAGAGATGAATGGCCAGGGATAAAAATGGTATTCTAAGCCCAATGGTTCAGTCATAACCTATTGGAGTTGAGTGTGGAACTTGTAAAATAATTCAGCCATAATCCCAAAGTGTCTAATCGAGTTGATTAGAGCTCAAGGAGACATAGCCCAAGATATCAAGGTGAACTCCATATTATATTGTTGTTATGTGTGATTGTGTATTACTGCATTGTACATGTTGTTAAATGTTTATATCAGTTCCAGGAAATAAACTTAAAGCACTTAACAGTTAAAAACAAACATGAGTATACACCTCTTTCAAGCACTTTTAATTCCGCAAATTATCAATCATATGCTAGATCTTGGTAATATATAAGCTTTGGAGTGGGAGGGGTTCTTGTAAGCTGACGAGAAGCCTTTAGTGCCCCATTTCAGATTAGGTAGTATCAAAGCCAAAGGTTTATTAACCACACTTTCAAAGCAGGTTATATCAAAGCCGGTTATATCAGAGTAAGTTATACTAGAGCAGGTTGTATTATGAAGTAGGTTGTATCATGATGCAAGTGGTATCAGATCAGAATGCTTGATTGACTAAGCAATCTATATGCTTGTTTGACTTGAAAGGTGTTTAAACAGTCAATGATTTTGTTATTTGATTGTTTATAAACTGACTGTTGTTTGAGTTTGCATATTGATAGGTAAGTCTAGGAGAGGACAAGAAGGAAGAAGGGCTAAAGGCATTCTTCTTATCCCAAATGACCTCAAAGCAATCCTTGAAGCACAAGAGGTTCATTGCAAAAGGTTGCTTGAATAAGCTCTCTGTTAATCTTGTTTGAAGTTTCTTTGTTCATTCTGATAATGACAACTTCTATAAGTGAGTCCTCAAATTCTTCTTTCTTCATAAGATTCTTTGACGAAGACATGAAGCAAGACTTGTTCACCATGATGGATATGGTAAGAGAAATGTTTGAGGATGAAAGGAAGAGCACCAGACTTAGAGAGAAATTGAATTCCATGAAGGAAGAGAAGCAGTCGCTTTCTAACAAATTGCAGGAAATGAAAAGACAACTTCATATTGCAAATATGAACCTAGAAAGGATGCATGAGTTGGAGACATAGCTCTTTATTGCCAAAGAAGCCTTAGTCAAGTATCATCTTGAAGAAGAGGTAAATAATTCCAGTTTTTCTTCAATTTCCTCTAAGAATATTTATGTTGTTTCTTTTGAAAAACATACTAGAGGCATAGGGTCCAAGTTAATGTCCAAAATGGGCTATGAAGGAAAAGGATTGGGAAAACATGCACAGGGTATTGTTGAGAAAATAATGGTTGAGGAAAGGCCTAAGTATTTGGGTCTTGGCTATGGATAGTGTTGTGGAGAAAGTTCCAAAGTTGCCATGAAGGCCATTGAAACAATTCTTGCAGGTCTTCTACCTCAAAAGTGTGAAGATTGTATTCTTGGGGAATGAAATAGTGTGAAGCATACAGAAAGAAGGTGTATATCAGCATACACTTGAACCAAAGAGTTGTGGAAACTCTGATAGCCTAGAAGAGATTGATGGTGTTCCAAAGGGAGATACTTCTTCACTCAATTCACCTCCTCATGAAAGCAATAAACATGAAAAAGAAAGGTATAAATATGGTTCTAATCATATTCCTTTTGATTATGTCAAGCATGGTAAATTTACATATAAGTATGGGAAAAGAATTGCATGTTCCTTTTGTGGTTTGAATAACCTTAATGTTTCTAGATGTTGGAAGAGAATGGCCACATACACGAAACTTTTGAAGGAAAGGAAGCAAAAAGCAAAAGGTCCATTACACAAGGCAAATCATGCTGTCAAGAAGATGCACATGCATTGCACTTACTTCCATAAGCAAGGACACATTACTGAAAAGTGTTGAACTTTGAATCCAAAAATGCTTCCACGAAAATTGAAGAAGGTGGAAAGAAATAATGGCAGGAATGGAAAGAAATATTCCATAAATTATGTGTTTCAAGACAATTCACATGTTGTTGTTGATGTGCAGACAAAGGAAGGACCTCTGAAAAGGACTGGTAAGAAATGGTTAGAGTTCTTATCCAATTAAAGGTTACATTTCTATTGATATAATGCATCTATTTACATTTCTTTGTTAATGGAACGCAAATTGCAGGGATTTACCAAGAAATTGAATGGAAAAGTTGAGTAGGAGACTCACTTTATTGCTGCAACATTATGTTCATTTCAGCTTCGAAAGTACAATGTACTTAAGCGAAAGTTTAAGGATGAAATGCATGCATAAGCATGATATGCATGAACACAGGGATGTTAATGATTTCCTTGTATTTAAACATGTATGTGTGATTAACTTGAAGGGTTGATAACATTGTTGTAAACATGCATGTAACGTTAATGTTGACTTGGAAAAAGTTGATTTGGTATCCAAGGTGGAGATAATGATGAAGTGTTTCATATTTGAAAAATAATCCTAAAGTTCTTTTGCTACATCCTTGACTTGAAGGGTCAATTGTTTTAAAGGCATGTTTTGTTGGTTTTTTATCTAGTCAATCATTTGTATGAAGATGTAAATACATGGAGGTGTTCACAAGATGTGAAATCTGTTTCTTTTGATGAAGCAAAAGTTTAGGCCATCCAGTTGTTGTCTGTAATCTTGTTGTTGTTAACAGTTGTTGTTGATAGTATGTCAAATAGGTACAAATGAAAATTTTGTGAAGCAGATGTAACTTCACATTGGTTTGAGCCATTTTGGATCAATGATAAAGGCAAAGAAGTTCAAACTACCTTTTGTAGCCTTCTAAAGCGGGAGTTGTGTAGGAAGTCAAGGAGGAAGATAATTCTTCCCAGGAGGACAAGCACATCCAAGAGTGAAGTGTTCAAAGTCTTTGGTTTAGAGGAACTATGCAAGGCAAGTGTGTGGAGGCCAAAAGAAGAGGGTGAGGTACTCTCATTTACTATTCAAATTAGTATATCAGTCTTTTGGAGTGAAAAAGCTTTTTAGTGGGAAGGCGTGATCCAAAATGGATCTAGTATAGACTCTAAGTCTAAAAAACTTCCTCATAAAGGAAAGTGAAAGTCAAAGGATGTTCTTGGAAATAGTCTCATTGCATAGATCTTTTCAATATGAATCTACTGCAATCTAAATGGACCATAAGGACTCTAGACGAAGGATTTATTGCAAAAAGAAGATTGCCCATTATCCTTAGAAAATGAGGCAATTTCTTATAAAAATGGACTTAAAGGTCCATTGAAGAAAATTGCATTAGAAGGGTTGAAAGGGAGGACTCAAGAAAAGGTAGAAGGACTCCCTGATAGCGATCTCTGATATATCGCATTGGAGGAAGGCCTTCATGCGACATTGGAACCCTAGGCCATTATGACTTGCGATTGCGATTAGGCCGATAAAGCGATTGCGATGGAATATCGACCATCGGATCAAGGAGCAGATCAATGGTCAGGAATTAATCGCTAGTCGCATTTCGAAGGGTCAAGTGACTGCATGCAATGAATACATCAATTGCAATATGCTGATAAAATGATAGCAATACACCGATGTGTTCGGTGATTGATCATCAAATCACACAATACAAAGGGCCATTGACATATGCGATGTGTGATTGCGATATGCGCTCCAGGCATGAACCCAATGAGTTTTATGAATGTGATTGCATAAATTTTGAAATCTAGATTTTTGGATTTTCAGTATATTTAGTGTTTTCCCATAGGCAATGCGATCTGTGATGAGCGATGAAGGATAGACCCGAAGGGTTTATAAACACGGCTACATATTATTTGAATCCCGGGTTAAGGTCTCATGATGTGCTTTCGTTATTTTTCCTGTGTATTTCTATTATGAACAGGAATGCATTATTTCATGGATTTCATCCTGGAAAGTGCCTGCTAGTTCATTTCCATTTGTAAACAGCGATCACACCTGTGCCATGCTATGAGTGGATGTTTCTGTAATAGGGATGCGTTATGAAGCACATAGAGTAGAAGAGCCAGGAAGGAATTATTCCTCATGATTGGGGATAGAGGAATGAATGGAAGCTGTAGAGTTGAAGGATTCCTCAAAATCCAGAGAGTATGACTCTCAGAGGGAGCTCACAAAAAAAAAGTTAGTAGCAGAGAAGTTAGTCTCCCTTCAAAGAGCTCACAGCTGGGCAAAAGGGCCACAAAGCCGAGAGCTGATAGA
>APFE031454897.1:2911-57569 GCA_000404065.3 Pinus taeda
TAACTTAATTTATTTATTTACATACTATTTTTTGTTGTTTCTTTTCTAATTTCTTTTATATTTTGTGTTTCAGGTGTTGCTTCATTCAAAGTGTAACTCATCCTCAGCATCAATGTCGTGAACAGCTAATTTGTTTTTTTTGCATGCTTACATTTTATGATTGTCCATTTTGCTGTTCCTTTTCGAATGGAACAACACTTCTGCATTTTCACATTTTGCTGTTCCTTTTCGAAATGGAACAGCTGTTGTTCCTTTTTGAATGGAACAACACTTCTACATTTTCACATTTTGTTGTTCCTTTTCGAAATGGAACATCTGCTATTCTTTTTTGAATGGAACAACACTTCTGCACTTTCACGTTTTGTTGTTCCTTTTCGAAATGGAATAGCACTTCTACACTTTCACGTTTTGTTGTTCCTTTTCGAAATGGAACAACACTTCTACACTTTCACATTTTGCTGTTCCTTTTAGAAATGGAACAACACTTCTGCACTTTCATGTTTTGTTGTTCCTTTTCGAATGGAACAACACTTCTGCACTTTCACGTTTTGTTGTTTCTTTTTGAAATGGAACAACACTTCTGCACTTTCACGTTTTGCTGTTCCTTTTCGAAATGGAACAAAACTTCTGCACTTTCACGTTTTGTTGTTCCTTTTCGAATGGAACAACACTTCTGCACTTTCACGTTTTGCTGTTCATTTTCGAAATAGAACAGCACTTTTGCACTTTCATGTTTTGCTATTCCTTTGTGAAATGGAACAACATTTCTGCACTTTCACATTTTTGTTGTTCCTTTTCAAAATAACATCATTTTCACATTTCTTGTTGTTTCTCTTAGAGAACAACACCTTTTCACATGCATTTTTTTCGTTGTTCCCTACAGGGAACAACATTTTTTCATGTGTATTTTTGCCTTTTGGCGTGCATTTCCTTCGCTATTCCCTACACAGAACACCACTTTCTTTTTGAGTGTTTTTGTTGTTCCTTCAAAAAAAGCAACACTTTGGGAGTATTTTTGAGAGCGAGCCTTCCTTCCTCTTGTGGGATTATTCCTAGTTCATCTCAACCACATTTTTCTGATTCTCTTTCATGGCATGAAGTACACTATTTTATGAGGACAAGAATTATGGATTCTTTTGAAGCAAGTTAATATCATTTACGTTATGATCTTTAATAGGACAACTCCTTGATGATAGTCTATTTTCAAAAGGACACAATTATTTATATATTACTTTACTGCATTGTTTTCTGTTGAACATGATATTGATTGATCATATTAATACCATGTTGGTTCCACCGTTCCTGGTTATAATCTTCTCTATCTATAATAAATGAGATTATGGGTATATTTTTCTATTGACATGTTCAACTTCTTCCACCATCCCTGCTCTTAAGTAGTACTGAGCCTCCCTCTTTTTATCATAAAAATATGTAATAACAACAAAATTTGTTCGCAGATGGAGGATAGGGTGTCTCATTACGAGCCAGCCTACCATGTTCATAAGGTTGTAACAAAGTGACATTCCCATTATGGCCACCACACCAAGGTTATGATCCACTGGATAGCCAAATTATCCCTTGGAACAGGAGGTCTCATCACGAGCCGGCCTGATCACTTTTGCCACATCCCAGTGAATGGCAGTGTGGTTATCTAGTTACCACGCCAGCACACTGATCTCTTCTGTAGAACAACACTGAAACTCTCTAGTTATAAATTGAGGATTCTGGTTCATATGGGTTAAAAAGTAACCCTGCCGAGGCTATGGACGCCTGCTGGCAGCAGAGGCTCTACTTATGGTATTGAAGTTATATCTTACCGTCAATTATTACTATAATACCCTTTTCTTATTTTTTATTTTTATCAGAGAAGTTATTTCCTTAATTTTTATCCCTATTTTGAACTTTTATGCATGATAAATTGTTTTATGATCAATCACATCATTTTTCAGCTAGAATACAGTCAACAAAGCATTTTTTTGGCATATTATCATTCTTTTTCTTTTTTCATAACTTATCATCAATCCAAAGCGTCCTATCTTTTATTCATAACTATCTTTATACACTCTGCTCTCATTATAACCATAACTCTCGTCGTCCTATCATTGATTTGTGTACTCTACTGCTGTATTGTCCATTCCCTTGCCTTGCCATCAGCACAACACCTTTCATATGATTTATGGTCATGGAATCTCTTTTCCAATTGGAGAGGGGAATGTATGCATTATGGGTTAGCATGCGATATGATTACTGCACTCTGCCATAACTTGTTGATTTGAAAAAATATCAGTATTGCATGTAGACAAAAGTTTTTTTGATTGAAATTTTTGCATGCATCTTATCTGTTGCTATTCAAAACTAACACTATGGATTCAAGAACATTGTATGCACAAGTGTGATTTGTTTACAGGAGAACAACAAGTATGCAACGGAAATTCTATTCACAGCATGACCACACTATTGCAACTAATAGAAGCGGCTCGAGCAACTTGCGAACACAAATAATTCTTCAGACATTATGTGTTTACCTGGATTCCACCTTTTGCATCACTTTCAGCACCAACTTTGCCTACATCAGCTTCAACAACTGCCAATACATATGTCATTCCACATTTTTCTTTTGGAGGTAAAACTTGAGGTAAAATAGCATAATTTTCTGATTTATTACGAATTTAGGAGAATTTCATGAAAATCCATTGTGATCATTATTTATCATCCTTCATTTCATAGTTTTTACCACTTCCCATTTTTCAGCGGCATATCATCTTTCAGTTTGGGGGAGTGTCGCTTTCATTCATTTCTTTTTTATGACCATGTCATTCATATTCTTTATCATCCATTTATATTCTTATTCATTCTCAACACCTCCCTTATTCCATGTTGTTTTACACCAAGCATAGAATTCAACAGCTGGTAGCAACCGCCTCTATTTGTTTTCTAGCATTGCATGAGGGCATGCTAATTCTTCAGAGAGGGGGAGGAATTGCTACGCATGATGGATGTTTTCTATTTTCTTTCTCATTTAAGGCATACAATTTCAGTGCGGAAATCGATTTCCATAATATTTTAAAAAAAAACTATGAACTCAATTCTTGTGATATCTAGAAAACACAGACGTATCATTAAAATATACAAACCCAGACAATTTCAAGTAATATTGGTTCATAAAATTTCGGAAATCATACACTTTCACCTACAGCCATTTTGTTTATATCTCATGATCCGTGCATCAAAACGATCTGATTATTGGATCATAAAAGCATTAATATAGTTGAAATATACTTGCACAATTTCAAAAAAATATGGTTTGTAGTTTTTGGGAAAATGGTTAATGAAGGTTGCTGTCATTTATATCATATTTTGCTACAACTTCATTGCTATGCCTTCATCAAGATTGCTAAAATTGAATATTCATTAAGTGAGGAAGAATTCATTTGTTCTATGAGCTGAGATGAACAATTTTTTTTTTGTTTGGTTAACACATAGGTTTTGTCTTTGGGTTGCATGAAGACATGCAACATATTCAGTTTTTGTTGCATGAGGACATGCAATATATTCGGTGTGGGGGTGTGTTGGGCCGTGAATATGACCACTTTGTAACACTTATTTCATCCATTTTTACTCTTCTCTATTATATCATTTGTTGTATTTTATCATTTAAATTCTATTTTATAATGATTTATGCTCTTATGAATGAATATTATTTATTCTCCTTTATTTCTAATAAATTGATGGTTATGAATTATTTTATCAATGATAGTTTTAATAAATTTTTTATAACATTATTCGCCATTTTTAGCCTCCAAGATAATTTCCAGATTGAAGATTTGATCATTAAAAGTGCCAACTCAGAAATGCGCTGGAATAAGGAGTGACAGTTTTACAGTTGAGATTTTGAGAAAATGGAGAAGAATCTGGAAAATCTGGAACATGGGTTTTGTCTAAAACGGACCCAATTAACTTTACTAAAGAACGGTTTGCCCAAATTCGACTTTTACTGAGAGAAACGCAGGGTTCTTTGAGCACAATTTTCTCAGATTTGCTGTTGCGGCCGTCCTCCAAATCTCAGCTGCAAAGCCAAATTCGTCTTGCTTTTGTTGAGAGATGGAAGGAAATATATTTTCTTGTTGATCAATTGGTTAGAATCAATCCAATTTTGCAAAATAAATCATGTTGTAATTATCTCTATTGTAACTACTCTCTGATCTCTCTATTTAAATGAAAACAGAGATCAAAGATGGGGAGGAATTTGGGGACAATTAATTTAGAGAGAGATGATGAATTTAGAGATGGAGAATTGAGGATTCAGACTTAGAGATTCAAGAATGATGATGGATTATTCATGATAGGATAAGAAGAAGAAGGGACTGTTGCATGTTGTAATTCTCAAAGCTTTAGCTGTTGTAATGATTTCACAGTTTGATGATTAATATATGATTTGG
The DNA here is from genome assembly GCA_000404065.3 of Pinus taeda. Taxonomy (NCBI): domain Eukaryota; kingdom Viridiplantae; phylum Streptophyta; class Pinopsida; order Pinales; family Pinaceae; genus Pinus; species Pinus taeda. Next base: position 7,351 of record APFE031454897.1, read on the forward strand.
GAGTTGCTGTTCATTCACCTGATCTGAAGTAGCCCAGCAGCATCCGCTGGTGGCTAAGGGCCCAGCCTCTGGTGGAGTATGTTGTTGTTGTATTATATCTTTCTAATTTCCGCCGTGTGATGGTTTGATTTAATTCCTATTTATTTGAATCGTATTGCCTTACAATTTCATGTTTTTGCAACGAGCTATTATAATATTTTATGAAATTGTTTTATCGCACAAGTTGAGATTGAGTCGTGTGACTGTTCTTTTCCATCATAACAGAGATTATTATCCTTCTCAACATATATTTTTATGCTGCTCATTTCAAATATAAAGCTTCGTTGTTCTATTTCAATTATGGTTTCATTCCATTTGCTGTTCCGTTTGATTGATATTCATTACAGATTGTTGTTCAATAGGATTGGTTATTCGATTCCTTTAATTCTAGTTTGCTATCCATTTACTTTGCTGTTCATTTCTGTTGATTAATTGCAAGATTTTGCTTTTAAAGAGTTTTCCTAGTTTACTTTCAATAGCAGCTTCAGTTCAATTTCGATTTCCTTTTAATTGCTTTAAAGCAGGACTGTCAATTGTAGAGAACATTGGTTATTGCTTCCTCGTTCCCAGATTGATTGTCTTGTTCCAGTTTGATTTTAAATGCATCAATTTCTAGGGGAATGAGTTATTGCTACTGTATCCTCGATTGATGGTTGTTTGAGTGAATGATTTAGTTTAGAACATTTCAGTTTCTTGTTGTTCCAATTAGATTTTGTTTCCAGCTTTCATTTACTTTTGTATTTTAAGCCTATACTGCAAAACATTACTCTTGAGTAAATAGCCACCTCAGACTGAGTACACTCTTGAAATAAAAAGTCGTCCCTGGGTTGACAATTAATGTGAGGTAATTAGAGGTGAAAGAGACCCTTTTTATCGCTCCATAAGGAGCAGGTGGACAGAGGCACACGAAATTCAGGGATTGGTCTGGGGTGATGGAGGATGGGCTCAGGGGGAGAGAGGATGGGCTCAGGGGGGGGAGGATTGGCTATCAATAACCTTTACCATTTATATTTTACCTATTACCTCCAACATCATTGAGCCAATGACAAAAGCCCATTTGGTGGGTGGTCCCCACCCTATTACAACGAGCTACACTGTGGATCATATGCTCACTATATTAGGTGTTGTAATGGATCATGGTTGTTGGATGGGTGTTGACCTTTCAATGTCGGGGGTCTGCTCCTTCGTTAACTCTATTGCATGTATGTCGTTGGATTCGATGCAAATAGTCGTTGGATTTAGATGGAGGGTGACCTGAGCTCTAAGTTGTGCGCTTTATAAGAGTGAACTGAAAATTTGAAACCTTAACCCAGATACTTCAAATATTTTAATTACCTTGCAAAGCCTTCCTTCCTCTAGCGCCTATATATGGTATCCTGAGATATAAGCATTCGATAATTGGTTTCTTTTACCACATTATAGGTCTTACATATCATCTCCATCCTCAAAAGGAACTTTGGGCAAGATGGAGATAACATTGGCTCCAACTGGGGATGGGGCATTGGATTTCAATGTGTCGAGAACCTACAATCTCATAATTTCTTTTTGGGCTTGGAGTCTTTTTCAACAAAAAAAATTATGAAAGAAAATATTCAAAAATTGAATCAGAAAGTATTTACATGTACACACCGATATTTACAATGCGTGTGGGAGGAGTACCTTTAATTTTAGAAATTAGAGTTTGAGGAACTTATTTACTGGTAGTTCCAATCATTCTCCTTCCATGTTTTTAAGAAGATAGGTGTTATTTCCTTTCACTTCAAAGATTTTGAAAGGACCGAGCCACAACAGGTCAAATTTCTCATGCTTACCTTTATCCTCTTTTCTAACATCCCATCGTAGGACCGAATAGCCCAGTTGTAATGGTCTGTCTTTGGCCTTCTTATCTAACAAAGACTTCATTTTCAGCTTATAATTGGCCAATGTTTCCCCTACCTATTCTATGCTCTTGTTGATTTCAACTAACTGATTTATCCTTCTAGTCATAGCATTTGGTTCCTCCTCTGCTTCCTGCAATAACTTCATGACTAGCATTACCAACTGGATTGGGAATATTTTTGCTTTTCCATATATCGGCTCGAAGGGTGACTTTCCAATGGATTGTTTAGGAGTTACTCTGTTAGCCCAAAGAGCGAGTTTTAGCCGAGTATCTCAGTTTCTTTGATTTTTTGTAATGGTTTTCTTAAACACTCTTACCATTGTTTTATTAGAGGAATCGACTAACCCATTCCCTTGAGGGTAGTAGGTAGTGGAATGCCCGATTGTGATATTAAAATTTTGACAACAATTGATAAATTTAGTGGAATTAAAAACTTGGGCATTGTATGTTATTATCTTTAAAGGGAAACCAGAATGAGACAAGATGTTCTCCTCCAGAAACTTAATCACTATAGAATCAACAACATTTCGAGCTGGATGACCTCCACCCACTTTGTGAAATAGTCAATGGCAGTTAATATCCATTTTTTTTTACCACTAGAGGGTGGTATTATCTCTCCTATGAAATCAAGCCTCCATTGTCTAAAAGGCTCTTCCACATGTATTGGGATCAAAGGGAGAGGAGCTAGTTTTTCTTTTCAGCAAAAACTTGGAATTTTTGACATGCTCGGAGCTGAGAATGAACCTCTCCAAAGAGAGTGGGCAAGTAAAATCTGGATTTCAAGATCTTGTCAGTAGTGGTCTTCCAACTGTAGTGACCTCCACAAACATCTCCATGGAACTCTTCAATTACTTTGTGAGTTTCTCCTTCCACTAGTCATAGCAACAGGATCCCAACAGGGTCTTTCCAATAGATCATGGTCATTCGATATGATGAACTTTTGAGATTTCAACCTCAATGTTTGATATTTGGACTTATCCATTCCCAGTGGAAACCTCGAAAATAAAAGATAATGGATGATTTTTTTATACCAAGCCGACGGTTTGTATTTGACATAAAACATTTGTTCTAAGGTCTTGATGTCATTCAGTTGTACTTTTGCTTCATCTTCACATGCTATCAGATTTATCCCCAAAGCTTGGCACTTGGATTTTTATAGGATCTTGGCTAATCCCTAGCCCTTTATGTGCTTTATAGGTTTTATGTCTAAGTCATATTCCTGAATCTTAGCAATCCACCTTCCCCTTTTTCCCTCACTATCTCCTTGCACTAGAATATCTTTGACTGTTGTTGTTGGAACATATTCGTCGTGTCTTTCTAAATCCAGAGAATTGGAATTCTCGATATTTTGAGCTCTACATAATGGGTTGCTTCCTCTCTTTCTCCTGCTTTCATATTCATACTAAAGTAATTGATCTGTAACTCCTTGAGCGGTTTGGCCTCCTTTGATTTATCATTAATGCCACTGTGTATATTGCATATATGTATATATAAAGAAATCATAGATTATGTATTTCTTTGATTATTGACCCAACTAAATTCTCTTGGTAAGAAATGTTATAAGTGATGTCTCTATTCTTTGAAGAATTATTGGAGACACACTAGATCCAGATGTTCTAGGCACTAGTCTCTTAGCAATGAAGAGGTTGTCTCTAGAATCAACAACAATTTCCTTGCATCAAAAGGGTATCAATGTTAATTTTTCATAGGGCTAGTGTTCTATGTTGAAGATTGTTGCATTTTTTCACATTATCAAACATTTCCATATAGCATTCACCGCATAACATTATTAAAAACAATGAAAAAAAAATGTTAGCATTAATAATGTAGTAGAATAGTAAGGATCAACATAAGAAAAGAATACATAATAGAGACACCATGAATTTTGGTTAGATACTAGGGAAAAATCCTACATGGAGGAAATCCATTTCCAATTTCTTCTTCTATTAGATTGTCATCAAATATTCAGTAGAGATACATAGTAAAATACATCAGGCCACCAAGGCCAACATTTGATAGCAATAACATATACATGAAGGAAACTAAGCCTTCAACACAAGGTTGAGAACAAAGGTACTCCACTTCTAGTCATTTTCATTATGCAAGATGTTAGCCTCTTGCTCATAGTAGGTATTCATCTTTCATGATCGATATGTTTACAGGCTAAATATGTCATACTTTGCTTGCCGCAATGTTCCATATTTGCTACTGAGGCAAGGAGGGCACAAACCTTGTCTGCAAGCATTTGGGGTAGACCAGTGTGATGACCGAGACCCAGACGAGAGGAGGCACAAGAGTTCATTCTTCAATTGGTGGTACTTTGGAATGTCCAGTGGTCTGGTTGTGTCTATATCTGTGCTCATGTACATTCAAGAAGAATGTTAGATGGGGTTTGGGGTTTTGTATCCCAACCTTGGTAATGGCAATAGCACTCTCTGTTTTCATGTGTGGGACAAGATTGTACCCAATTGAAAAAACCACATGTTCAGAAGGATAGTTTTTGTGAAGGAGCTGGAAAATATTTGGATGAGGTTCAAGATTGGAGTACTGTGATTGGGGGAACAGATCAAGATGCAAATGCTTCACGTATAATTGTAGGTGCAACATTAGCTGTTTGGTATCCTAGCCTAATTAAATCACATTTAGCTGTTGCAGTTTCTCCTCAATTTGTCAATTTAGTCATGGCTGTAAATGGCAGACATAGTGCCACTGCAACTAAACTCCTAGCAGAAGGGATGGAGAGTACATGGCAATCACAAACTGCTTTAGATATACCTCATTTAATTGGTGATGTCTTCCTTCTTATTGAGTGCCTAAGTGGAGGAGTATCTGCAAAAATAGGTTCTATACAAAATCCAATGACGGCTATGACAATACAAGAGACTTTGACTGGAATTCTTCTTCCAAGTTTGGGGAAGGCAAATGTGTTAGGATTTTTGCATGTTGTTGAAAATCAAATCTGGACTACAAGAACCAAAAATATTTGCAACCTAATGATGCACATGGCAAGAATAACATAGAGTCTGCTCAATTTAATAAGGACAATTCTTTTGTGGCTGGAATGTTACAGTTCTTTACAAGTTTTGTGTTGTATGGTTACTATGTTCCAATATCACTTTATGTATCTATGGAAATAGTGAAGGTAATGCAAGCGTTCTTTATAAATATGGATGTATGCATGTACTATGAAGAAATTGACAAGCCTCCTTCTGCTCGAACTTCAAATTTGAATGAAGAATTGGGTGAGGTTAGCACCATCCTTTCGGACAAGAAAGACACTCTTACACGTGATGAGATGGAATTCTTCAAATGTTCAATTGCTGGTGTGTCTTATGGGACAGGTGTTACTGAGGTACAGAAGGCTGTGCCAAAAAGGGCTGGCAAGAAGCTTTCCTTTAATGAAGAAGAAATCTTTTGTTCAACTCTTCAAAAAGGATTCAACTTGAGGGATCATAGACTTGAAAATATGAGGTGGCAAGAAGACCAAAGAAGATATATGATTCATAGATTTCTAGAAATTCTTGCCTTATGTCATACAATAGTTTTTGAGGGGGAAGCTAATGGGGGCAATATCAAATATGTTGGAGAATCACCAGATGAGGCAGCTTTTGTTTTGGCTGCTAAACAATTGGGACAGAAACAAATACAACTGTAGTGACTAATTGGCAAGGGAGTGATCATCCCTCAAGTCATGCCTTGCTTTATGGATCTTCTTGCACTCAGGAAGAGTGTAATTATTTTAAAGTTTTGTACACTAATATGTCTAGGATTGCAAGGGATAATATGCTTCCACCTGAACGACAAATATTTGGGATATTATCTAACAGAATTGTTATTTCTACTTTAAGCATTGATGCCCAATAGAAATCATTACTCATGTTACAATTTCCAGACTGCCCAAACTGCTCCAAAACTTTTGACAGGGGAGATGATCTTGAGGAGTTTGTGTTGACACCCCATCCACTTGTGACTGAGCTGCAAGGTGAGGGATACAAGCTTGTGCCTCCATTAACAACTGAAACTGCTTCATTGATTCTCTTTATTGATAGGACATCCGTGTTAGAAAGATTGAGGCAAAGGAGTAAGGCAGCTCTGCAAGAAGTTCAACAAGTGGCACTTCATTATTTGTTGTCTTATTTGTCTGATAAGAGGAAAGATTGAGAAAACAGTTTGAGGAAGAAGGAATAATTTTAGCTCCAAAAGTGAAGTCTGAAGCATGTGACTCAAATATAATTACTCCTGGGATGGAATTTATGGCAACACTGTCAATTGCCCTTCAATATTACATACAAATGAGATTAAACAATGATCCTGGTTGGCGAAATATCAAGGGAGAAATTTATATACCAGAAAGAATTTAAGGCAATGGGTAGCTATTTGACAAAAGCAAGCGGGGTAATATTGGACAGGGTGGAGCATTTTATTCAGGTTGTTGGAACATATGAGGATAAGATTTTTCAAAAGCGAGCTCATATTCATCAGATGCATGCAGAGAAATGCAAGCGGTCAAAGACAAAGTCAAGGAATGAAGAAAGTCGTGAACCCCATGTCAAGCTTGAATCTATAATTCCAGTCACTCCATTTAATGGTGCACGTCTGGCATCTACCCCTCATAAATCTCCATATGAATCAGCTTCATCTAAACATCATGCAAAGCTGAGGAGAGTTAGTGAAAATGATGCCAGTATTGTTGCAGCAATTATGAAGGTTGAAGATGAAGAAAAAGGAAATGCGGAGGAACTGAAACTTATGGTGAAAAATGAGTTTATGGAGAACTCAGATCTCTTCAATTCTGAAGAACCTGAAAATGACAAGGTTAAATTACGCGAGTCTGGATGGAAAGAGAGATACTATTCTGAAAAGTTTGAGGCGCAGACACAACAAGCTCGAGAGCAAACCAAAAAGGATGCTGTCTTAAAATATACAGAAGGAATTTGTTGGGTGATGCACTACTATTATCAAGGAGTGTGCTCATGGTAGTGGTATTATCCATACCATTATGCTCCCTTTGCCTCTGATGTTGTGGGTCTCAGTCAGTTAAAGATTACATTTATTCTTCGGACTCCATTCAATCAATTAATGGGAGTTCTTCCATCTACAAGTGCACATGCACTTCCTGAGAATTACAGGCCATTAATGACTGATCCAATTTCACCTATCATTGACTTTTATCCCACTGATTTTGAAATTGATATGAATGGCAAGCGTTATGCCCGGCAGGGTGTTGCTAAATTACCATTCATTGATGAATCTCGTCTTCTTGCGACATTAGCAAGGTTGAAGGCACAATAACGGAAAAAGAAAAAATGAGAAACAGTGAAAGGTTTGACTTGCTTTTTGTGATGGCAAGTCACCGTGCTTAGCTCCAGATATACTCTCTCTATAAGCGGTATGCACATCTTACAGTAAATGAGAGAGCTAAAGTCAAAGAAAAGATCAATCCTGTTTCCAGTGGTGGATTTAATGGTTACTTCGGTCTCTGTGATGGGGATGCTTTCCCACCTGTTTTCACTTCACCTGTCAAGGAGACGGAAAACATAGTAAACAATCAAGTTTTGTCTGTAATTTACAAGTGCCCGGCTACGCATAAACACATTCCAAGGCCCCCGGATGGGGTCATCATGCCAAAGAAGTTTGTATGTGCACAGGATGTAAGGACACAAGCCTTATGGCATGAAGATACTGGGCGAAGGCACCAGAATCAAGATAGGCCACCTGTTCACGGCGCTATCTCAGGTCCTCAGCTTGGATCAGCAGCTCATCATCTTGTCGTCAATAGTCTGCAGTTAAAAAGTAGTAGTTCGGGACGAGCTAAACATATAGTACAGCGACCAGTGCAGGGGATGTCTTCTTCTTTCGTAAGTAGTAGAAATCATAATATGAAACCCGAAATATGCATGGAAATCTTAAAGACTGGATCAGTTCAACTGCAGAAGAACATCATATTGTTTGGCTTCCAATTGTAATCATTGAAAATATAAGAACTAGATTTGATCAAGAAGCAACGGCTGTGGTCATGGCACGATTGCCTTCATTAAAAATGGAGACAGAGTGCTTGTTGGATACTTGCAGGATGAGTTTGATGTAATCCGTTGGTTGTACAGATCATTGATCCACTTGTCCTCCAGGTTTTCAAATAACAGTCCAGACGAGACTGCATATTTTCGGATGATCTTGAACAAAGAGAATGTCGGCAACTCAGTTGTGATGATTCGACCATCATTGATATCTTGTTGTTTCAATGCACCTCCAAAAGCCTGCAGAAAGCGCCACAACAGCTATTTTTGCCATAGAAAGATTAAAAAAGGTGATTGAACAGTTCAAAGACCTTCATCAAAGTCAAATAAAGCGGCTCAGAGCCATCAAAGATCACCAAGTCATTATTAAACGTATTAAAGCCACTTTAGGCAGCGGAACCGCCCAAACGGTGCTGATAAAAGGATTCAAAGCTCATCTTTTGCAGAAGCAGTGTACAGAGACACATATGGGCATCGTTTTAGTATTCAAGGCACAATTATGGCCAAATAGCCAGTGCATCACAATAAATGACCCGTACTTAAACTCAATTTTGATGTTGCTACCTCCACCACAGCTTAAATAGATATTTTATGCATTTATTTCAGTACAAATTAGGTTAGAAGCAGTGACTCCATCAGATCTATCTGAGATTTATCTGTTATAGATATTTTGACTATTTAAACAATGTTGTTCGTTGTTCAAAGGGTGAGAGTTGGTTGATCGACAATCTCATTTGAGACTTGCGCTGTATGCTCTGAGAGATTTAATGAACAGAGATTGTTGGAATACCTTGTGTTTGGACTGTTTAATGTGCATTCGATGGCTGAAGAATAAGATTACAGGATTCTTGTGCTTCTTCATGGAATAATAAGTTTTTCTCATCTCTTTCTACAGTTGCTATGTTTGCTATATCATATCTGTGTCATGATCTAAAATTGCAGGAAGAAAGAATAGCTCAGATGTCACCTAGCCGTGCTCTGTCCTCAATTCTTGTTATTTCTCTATGTTTCCTTCTGAAATAGTTATGAATATGGATACTTGTTCGCTCATATCTACACTAGTTCCTCCATATATGAATATTGTTTAGGAATTTCTTAATTGCTCCTATATAATGTTCACTCACCTTCCCTCTGTTAGCATAATGAAAGCTACTTAGCTGTCTTTCATTCCCTGGCATCCATTTCATCCTCATTCCAGCCTGATATTATTCCTTGTTTAACTATTATGCTCTGTAGTTCCTTCTTTGCCAAAGAAAACACACCAGAAGCCCTTAATCCTTGACTCCATGCCCAATGCTCTAAACTTCTTACGCTTCGCATGCCAACTCTGCCTGAATAGATCATCCATCCCACCAAACTCAAACAAAAACCCATGTGCATCATATCTAGCTTGAAATCATTCCCTAAACAAAGCTAAATCCCAAAGAGAGAGCCCTCTCTGACTGCTGGTAGGCTAGGACCGGCAGTCCAAAGCTTGGTCTGTGGTTACCTCGGCCGTATCCCTTAAGGAGCCAAGGGACAACCTGAGCAATAACACAAGACAAGGAGATATGACAACCTTTACAATGGTTGTCATATCTCAGCCACTATGGTCTGCCATCATATAACTATCATCACTATCTCATGGAAACTAATCATACCATGACATTTTCATTACAAATCAATTGTCATCATCTTTGTATACCACTAGAGCATGGCCATTGTAACATGATTTTGTCAAGTCTATCATTGTCACTACTATATGAGAAATCATTGTTTCATCGTTAATAAGATCGTAAAGATCATTTTCTTAATATATCTATATATAATATATATCTATATATATATATATATATAATATAAATATATATATTATATAATATATATATATTTAAGAAAATGATCCTTACGATCTTATTAACGATGAAACAATGAATTCTCATACAGATATATAATGTAGATCATTGTCCACTGATATATTGTTTCACACACTCTTATATTAAAGTTTCTTTCCATAATACAAGGCATAGAGATATGGATCACAAGTATACAAGCCATACAAATAACAAATGTGACTTATGATATATGTCGGTTACTATAAAAATAGAGCCATTGTACAAGACTATGCTAAATGATGCCACTGTACTGGAGCCATTGAACGATGATGCCATACAACCATTGATATAAGCCACTACATGTTGCTAGCTTTTGTGAACTTCAATATTGCTAACCACTGTAAATATTCAAGTTGTAGTAAACTACAGTAATACATATTAATTCATAATAGACAACATCACAAAGATAAGTCAATAGAAGCCAACGTCAATAGATCTGATCCATAGAAAGAGTTATAGATTCAAACCACAAAACAATGTATGTGAGTCATAGTTCTAAGCCACAAATTGATCTATTTGAGTCTTACTTATGAGCCACAAATTGATGTATGCAAGTGATCAGGTGATCAATATTTAGCTCAAAAATCAAACTACTCAGAATCACTCAAAACCTGAATGATCGCGCCCGCCTCAATGATACGATCCCAACGCAACTTGTTTCACTCAAAATAGAGCTCGTATGAGGAAGATATCGTGTTCTGTTCACTTTTCCAAACAGGGGAATTTTGAAAAGAAAAGTACACTCACTGCACAATCAACAATCTGTACTGTTGACATGGCAGGTGACCGGGAAGGACAACAACTAATGGAGTCTCTCCAAGTGGCGCATTGTAGTTGGTCTGTAGTGTGGTGATTTGGCTTGATTTCATTGGATAGAGGTGGACCAATGAGGAGGAGACATGTGGCAAGCCCGAAGGCTGCCACGTGTCCCTCCCCAAAGGACCAGCATTATCGGCGTGCAATGTCAAAATTATGGGCAGGTCGACGAAATCGAACCCGCGACCTCACCCACACAAACCCCGTGCCTTACCATTCTACCGCCACCGAAGTTCTTAACATATAACAATTTGAAATTATATTTGTTATGATTAATGTTGGCGATTGGGGGGAGGAGAGGGCTAGCCCCCTCCCATGTGACCACTAACACATAACTATCGGCCAACACTAAACCTTAACCACACGCTTAATGCACTAACCAATGATTAATGCTTAATTAATCTCCACTTATCCACTAATTAATGCAGAGCTAACTTGGTGGTGATGTTGGCAGATCTAACCAATCCGGGGATTCCTCCATTTTTGGTGGGATTAATTGGAGTTCTCCAGTTTTAATGGAGTTTTCCTAGGGGAAATTGATTTTTCCATAACTTTTGCAAATTTCAACCAAATTGGGCTTAGGAAAAGACATTCCTAGATGATTTTGATGTTCTAAGCACATTGAAGCAAGTTTCAGGAGCAATAGAGCATTGTAAATAGAAATTTTACCATTTTGAGCTAATACAAAGGCCCAAGACATGGAAGCTGGACCAAGGAGATGTAGCCCAGGAGGGGTGAAATCCTTCATCAAAACACTATGTTAAGTGTTCATTTTGATGGTTTGATGTACATTTGTTTGTTGTTATTCAACATTTCATTTACATTCTATTTTTCTCATGAATTTAACATAAAAACTTGACAAAATTTACATGTTCATTCACAAACACCATAAAGGAAACCCATGCACATGAAGCAAATGATAAGAAATTGTTTTTAATTCTGATGTTGAAATTATCACAACAAAACTAACATTCAACAACATATCAAGTTGGTATCAGGGCAAAGGTTATTTTCTGGATTTCTTGAGTTTTGTCCAAGCATGGTTTTAATGGTTGCAAATTTGTGATGCATACAAGGTTAAAGTTGCAGAGAGGAGAAGGGAAACTAATGGTTGCAAATCCTGAGGTAATGCCTAGAAGAAGGAGATCCATAAGGCCACAATCTCCACCCAAAGTTTCAATCCCAACTTCACTTGAAGCACATCAAGTTTTACCTTCAATTGAGATTGAGGAGGTACAAGCAGTACCAAAAGTTGAGCTTGAATCCAAAGCCATCATGTCTGGAGCAGGAGAGAATAAAGATCTTCTAGAAGAGGAAGCATTCAAGAAATATTTATATGACTTAACTGACATGGTTAGAGTCCTTTATGAAGAGAGGAATACTAGAATGGATAGAGAGAATTCTAAGTGCCCACATGGAGAGGGAAGCTCAGGAGATTAAAAAAGATGAAAAGAAGGATTCAAAGGGTAAAGGAGGAAAGCCTCCTCCATCTCCACCATATTCATCATCTTCATCATCCTAATCATCTCAAACAACATCATCTTCCACTTCCACCACAAAAACTGTTCATACTCATTCAAAAACCCCAAAAGAAAAAACTCCCTTACTCAAATTGGAAATTAAGTTTGAACTTCCCATGTACAATGGTGAGGTCAATGTAGACGAGTTAGACAATTGGATTTGACAATTGGAGGTTTATTGCATAATTTAGAACATTCAAGAAGATGACATAAAAATCTAGTTGGCTTCATTGAGGCTAGAAGGAGAAACACTAGTTTGGTGGGAAGCAAAGACTCAAGAGGAAATGTGAATTCATGGTAAGATATCCATTTCTTGGGTTGAATTTTTTTCTTAAATTAAAATGAATTTTTATCCTTTAGCTTATATGCAAAAATCCATTATGAGTTGTCAAAATTTAGGCAACTCAAGGGCCAAACAGTTCAAGACTATACCTAGGAGTTTAGGAAAAGGGCTTTGTTGTTAGGAGTAAACTTGAATTCCCAAGATATAATGTTGAAATATATTGGGGGTTTACATTAATACTTAAAACATACTATCCTTATGTTCAATCCAAGCAATTTAGATGAGGTATGTGTGCAAGCCACACCTTGAAGCAAGAGTAAAGAATATTCAGGAAGATGGTAGTAAGAAGAAGCCATTCAAGGGTAAGGAGAAAGAGAAGGGTGGAAAATGGAAAGGAAAGAAGAATGCAAGTGTGAAGAAAGAAGGGGAGAAAATTATATGCCAACATTATTCCAAAGTGGGGCATGATGAAAGCCACTGCTAGAAATTACATCCCGAACTAAGGCTTAAGAAACCAAACAACAAGGGAAAATAAAAGACGACTGCTACCACACAATATGATCTTGGATCTGATTCTGATGATGAGACCAAGATTTCAGCAATGGTCACAAAAGGAAAAGAAGCTATTGGCAGCACTAGTTCCTCACATAGTCACAACAACACTCCAAATGAAGAATCAAGGATAGAATTGTTCCATGTAAGGGTAATTTCAAACCATACAAAGGTTGATGCATTATTTTATAGTGGGTCACAATCGAACTTAATTTCAGAAGACTTGGTCAAAAAGCTTAAAGTTGAAACTGTACCTCATCATAAGCTATATGCCTTGAGTTGGATAGTCAATAATGCAAATTGATAGGTTACAAGGAAATTCTTATTCAATTTTTCCATTACTGAAAAATTCATTGATGAAGTTGAGTTAGATGTAGTTCCACTTGACATCTCAGGAATCATTTTGGGGAGCCCATATGTGTATGACAAGAAAGAGGTATTTTATTTCCATGAGAACAAATTTCTATTGCTCAAGGATGGAGTGGAGCGTATTGTGAGAGCCCATCGCAAAAAGTTAAACAATTCTTTGGTTAATGTAGGGCAGATGGAGAGACTAGTAAATGCGAGTAAAAATTTTGTGCTTCTCATGATCAAGAAAAAGAATGATATTGGTTATGAATCTTTTGAAGGTTGTGATGATAATTTAAAATCTGATTTGTTTGATGTGGTAAGCAAGCATGGCAAGATGTTTCAGCAACTAAAGGGGTTACCTCCCAAGAGGGGAATTCAACATGAGATACGATTGCAGCAGGATGTTCCACTTAAAAACATTGGCATGTATCACATGTTGTTCATGGAGAGTATGGAAATCAAGAATAAAATTCAAGAATTTATGAACAACGGTATCATATGCCTATCTACTTCACCATGTGGTTCACCCATTGTCTTGGTTCCAAAGAAGCACAAGACTTGTCGCATTTGTGTGGATTTTCGTTCACGGAATAAAATAACGATAAAGAATCATTATCCACTCCCAAGAATTGATGATTCTCTTGATCAATTGAGGTATGAAAATTATTTCACTAAGTTATACTTACAAAGCAGTTATCATCAAGTTATAATAGATGAAGAGAACATTTGGAAAACCACATTTAAAACTAAACAAGGATTGTTTGAGTGGCTTGTTATGCCTTTCGGTCTTACAAATTCTCCAGCTACTTTCATGAGAGTTATGAATGATGTATTGAGACCATTTCTAGATGACTCTATCATTGTTTACTTCGATGATATTCTCATATTTAGCAAATCCAGAGATGAACATGTCATGTATGTAGCAAAGTACTTGATGTCTTGAGAAAAGAACAATTGTTTTTAAAGATGTCAAAGTGTGAATTTGGAAAGACTTCTTTAATGTATTCGGGACACATTGTTGGAGGAGGTGAGCTGAAGATAGACCCCTCTAAGGTTGAGGTCATTATGAATTGGCCCAAACCCAATACAGTTACAGAGATAAGAAGCTTTCTTGGGGCAGCACAATATTGGAGGAAATTTATTGCTAATTTTTCTTCCATTGCAGCTCCACTACATGCATTGACTAGTGTCAAGAAAGTCTTCCATTGGGGAGATGTACAACATAAAGCATTTGATGCTTTAAAACAAAATATCAGTTCAATGCCGGTATTGGCTCTTCCGGATCTTGTACAACCATTTGAGATTCAAATGGATGCTGGTGATTACGCCATGGGAGCAGTCATTATGCAGCATGGTAAGCCCATTTCATTTCATTATGAAACTTTTAATGGTGTTGTGATTGAATATCCCATTTATGACAAAGAAATTTACACACTGGTACAAATATTTAAAAAATGGAAACATTACTTGATGGGGAAGGATACCATTATCCATACCGAACATCAACCATTACAGTACTTACAGTCACAGTCAAAGTTGCAGAAATCACGATGTTGTAAATGATATTGATAGGGGGGGTGGTAAATCAGTATTAGTCAAATCAATAACTTTTTCGTTTCATACTCTAATTTATATACACTAATTCAATGAAAGGAACTCGCGTGTGCCCGCAACTGTCTTTAAGGTAACCAACCTATATCTAGTGAACTTTTGATTTAGTTAATTCATCATATGTTGATCTTTAATTAGTGCATCAATACTTTATTAACCATTTAAATGATAAACATTGCAGTAATAATAGAATAAACCATCACACATAAGCAACACACATGAACACCAAGAATTAAGGTGGAAACCAAATGCAAGACAAAAACCACCTGTTGTTGTCTTCTTTTAATATAAGAAAAACTTGTTTAAAATCTTGTACTGGTGTAGACTCATACCAGTACGCAGGCACCCACCTGTAGAAGGCTACAACCTTCTCTCGTTCTCCAGCTTCTACTGGAAGGGAGCTACAACCCCCTATCTCTTGTACTAGCTGATCCATTTACTAGTATGTAGGCACCGGCCTACAACAGGCTCCAACCTTCACTCATTTTCTAGCTGCTACTTGAAGGAAGCTCCAACCCCTGGCTCTTGTACTGGCCAATATGTTTACCAGTACGTAGGCGCTGACCTATAGAAGTCTACGACCTTCTCTCTTCGTCCAGGGACCAAGTTTCATAAACTTTTAGACTGGATACTCCTGGAACACAACACCACAATATGAAAGCCTTGTTTCATCTAATTTTCATACTAGACCCATCAACAACATTGAAGCTCAAAATAAATAACCACTGTAATACAACCAATCACTGAAAACCCATAATCACTGAAGAAAATCATAATCAATCAATCTGAACATTCATAACACTATCACCAGAACACATAACAAAACCAAAAACTCCGCAACAACAACTGGAACCAACTACAACTTCAAACATCATTTTTCATAACATATACGCTACTTTGATGTTCCGAACTAGCGTGTATACGCGCTTTTAACAAAGTGAGCCAATGTACAGATCTAAAAATACTAACTTAAAACTACATAACTATTCCATACTTCAATCATACCCAGATCTTAGCATTTACATAATGAAACATGCATTAGTATTCAGATCTAGCCTAATCGACATCAGATCATGCAATGATAAGTCATTTCAGTTTTTGTGATCCTGATCTAACATTGTATCCAAGGTGCGCAAAATATTTCAGATCATCTCATAATCATAGCCCCTTCAACATAACATATACTTCAGATAGAAGTATTCCTTAGAAACCCACTCACTTGCACACTCTGGCCTAATGATCTTCTCCTCTTATATAGTTTTAGGCCTTTTTCAATATCTCATATCAAAACCACTTAGGACTTATGGTATTCTTGGGCGGGATCAAATAGTCATTACTCCGCTCAATATTATGGGCTAATACCATGGTATTGACCCCTGGTGTTATTTTCTCTTGAATTTCCTTGTTTTTTCAACTTGTACGCGCTTTTCCTCTTGTGAGAGTGCATGTATACATATACGCTCTTTTCGTTCTGTGGACTTGTTTGTACACGCTACTTAGACAAAATGAACCAGTGCATACTTCTCTTTCTTCAACCTCTGGAGTCTGATTTGTAATCCTTTGTTGTTAACCTATTGCATTGTGAACTGTCATCTATGTGAGTTTCCATCAAGGACAACATTTGTATCATAATGCCAACAATCTCCCCCTTTGGAATTGATGGCAACCACAACACCAAGATACTCTCACCCTTTGACATTAAAGGCAAAGGGAGGACAAAGATATTCTCCCAGTTTGATATTCATTATGCTTTCCATGCTCCCCTTGAGTACATGCATAGTCTGCAATTTCCAAAGAATAACATGAATCTATAACTCAACTAAGTGAGTATGTATTCCCTAATACCAATGACTCATACATACACCAATCACCCAACCAAGTGGGGATATACCAAATGTTTATAGACTGAAATAACAATTATTACATCATCCTTCCCATGCATAGTGGGGTTAAAAATTAGGTCTTTTCATGACCTTTACATCAAACGGTATACATGACATTTATAACAAGGACCAATAATCTAAACAAGAGCATGATACTCATCAGCAACTATCATACACCATTTATGATCTGCACCATCAGCATCTGTCAGCAACATCAATATCAACAACCTGTATATATCCATCATCAAAAGAGTCACCTGAATCAAACAACTATGTGGATCAAGCAATATAATTATCATCATGTACCACGGTCTTCTAATACAATGCAAAAAATGCATTATTATAAACATACGCTCCCCCTGAACCTATGCCAATTGTTCACTATTAGATCTGATCATTGCATTTTTAGTAAGAATCATCAAGGCATCATCATCAACCAGTTATTCATCAACTTATTAACAACCTATGAGGGCCAAAAACACTTCCACATATCATCAACAGACTGTAACCATCATCAATTAGAACATAATAGATAATTGATAATAGGATGAACCATATCAAACCCCTTTTCCTAAGTCTGTCCCATTGCCTTTTCTTCAAAACACCATATACGCGATTGTGAAACTTCTAACTCATGTATATATGTGAATTATCTTCATGATAACTGCGTATGAGAATTGGAACTCTGAAGTTTTACACTTTTAGCTCCCCCTAGGTCTGTTATGTCTGTAAACTAAGTTATGCTACATCTTTTTGACAACAATTCCTTCTTCTTCAATACCTTGGAGTGTGATGATGGTTGCTTCTTTTGGTATGGTGGCCGAAATTTTCTCCTGCATTCCTTTGCTTTATGTCGAAACTTGTTACACGCATAGCATCTTACATGTTTCATATTCCTTCTATCACAATCAATAGCTTTGTGACAAAACATATTGCAAGAAAAACAATATCCCTTAAAGTACCTAGAAACTAATGATCTTTCTATGTGATGGTCTTGAACCATTCTACTTCTGCATCTGGTTGCAACATGTCCAAAATTATGGTATATAAAACATTCAACATTATTTTCAAAGAAAAAAACCAATTATCCCTTCTATAGTTAGGTGGAAATGTTTTTCTTTGAAGTCTTTCTTTCCCTGGTTTTTGATGGGGTTGACCTCTTATCTCCTTGTTGAGCATTTTAGATTTTGCATTGAATTTCCTTACCTCATCTTGTGAGCTAGATTCACCTTCATGAAAATCAAGACCAGTCTTTATAATAGGTGAATGCTGAACTTTGATGATTTCATCTAACATTTTCGATCCTTTATCAAATCTAAGATTCAAAGTATTTGCCTTCTTAAGTTCTTTTCTTAGACTTACTACTTCACATTCTAACACTTCATTGTGTTTTTCCTTTTCAGTGAGTTGATGTGTCACTGTGTCTATGACTGTATCCTTTTCTGCCAAACTGATTTTGAGTTGACTGATTTCTTTAAGGAAATCTTCCTTTTCTAAGGCATCATTTTCATATGCCATGAGTAGTTTAATTTCTTGATCACCTTCATCACTATTGGACAATCCATCACTATCATCATGAGTATAATAATTCTATTACCTTCTACAGACATCTTTCCTTTGACATGAGGGTATTTAGCAGCGTAATGACCAACTCTACCACAAGCAAAGCATTTGAATGGTAGCTTACCTTTGAATCTTCTGGAACCCCATTGAAGCTTCTTGACAAAATTTACTTCTTCTTTTGAAATATGTCCTGATTCATTGTGCTCTTCCTTTTATTTTCCCTTTGCTGATGCTTTAAAAACAACTTCTCTTATATCTGATGGACCTCCTTATCTCATTTCGAAGGAAGTTAGGATTTCATGGAGTTGAGTCACATTAATAGTTTGAAGATCCTATTTTTCTTCTATGGCAGACACTTTTGACTCAAATTTAGGAGACAAAGATCTCAAAATTTTCTTAACTAAAGTAGCTTCCTTTATCTCTTCACCCAGATTTCTCATATGATTTACAATCCCATCTACTCGCAAGCAATAATTAGAAATACTTTCGTTACTATGCATCTTGAGAGTTTCATGCTAGATTCTGAGAGTTTGCAGTTTAACACATTTTACCTGGGAGTCTCCTTCGTAGCTCTGAATGATTCTATTCCATATTTCCTTGGTTGTGTTGAACTGCATGACTTTGACAAATTCTGATTCTGGTAGACTTCCCAATAAGGCATTGACAACTTTGGCATTGATTTCATATGTTTTACTTTCTGCTGGATCCGTGGGGATCGCTGCTAGATATTTATATAATTTTTCCACAATTGCACAAACATCAGCTCCAAGTGACTGAAGATAGGCTCTAGTTTGTGTTTTCCAATATGCCAAGTTGTTTTGATTGAATATTGGTGGTCTGATAGATCCCATGCCTTCGTGATTGTTCATTTTGAAAGATCTCCCTTCAAGTGATCAAGCTTATTCTGAAGGACATGCTATGATTCCAATTGTTGTAAATGATACTGAGAGGCGAGCGGGTGAATCAGTATTAGTCAAATCAATAAATTTTTCATTTCATACTCTGATTTATATATGCTATTTCAATGAAGGGAACTCGTGTGTGCCTGCAACTGTCTTTAAGGCAACCAGCATATATCCAGTGAACTTGTGATTCAGTTAACTAATCATATGTTGATTTTTAATCATTGCATTAGTAATTTATTAACCATTTAAACGATAACCATGTGAAGTAATAATAGAATAAACCATCACACATAAGCAACACACATGAACACTAAGAATTAAGGTGGAAACCCAATGCGAGACAAAAACCACATGTTTCTATCTTCTTTTAATATAAGAAAAACTTGTTTACAACCTTGTACTGGTGCAAACTCATGCCAGTACGCAGGCACCAACCTGTAGAAGGCTACAACCTTCTCTCATTCTCCAGCTTCTACTAGAAGGGAGCTACAACTCCTAGCTCTTGTACTACCAGATCCGTTTACTAGTATGTAGGCGCTGACCTATAGAAGGCTCCAACCTTCACTCGTTTTCATGTTGCTACTAGAAGGAAGCTCCAACCCCCTGGCTCTTGTAATGGCTTATATGTTTATCAATACGTAGGCGTCGACCTATAGAAGGCTACAACCTTCTCTCTTCCTCTAGGGACCACGTTTCATAAATTTTCAGACTAGATACTCTTGGAACACAACACCACAATCTGAAGGCCTCGTTTCATCCAATTTTCATACTGGACCCATCAGTAACATTGAAGCTCAAAATCAATCACCACTGTAATACAACCAATCACTCAAAACCCATCATCACTGAAGAAAATCATAATCAATCAATCTAAACATTCAAAACACTGTCACCAGAACACAAAGCAGAACCCAAAACTCTGCAACAACTACTAGAACCAACTGCAACTTAAAACATCATATTTCATAATGTATACGCTACTTTGATGTGCCAAACCAGCGTGTATACATGCTTTTAACAAAGTGAACCAACGTATAGATCTGCAAACACTAACTTAAAACTGCACAGCTATTCTAGACTTCAATCATACCCAGATCATAACATTTATGGAATGAAACATGCGTTGGTATTCAAATCTAGCCCAGTTAACATCAGATCATGCAATGATAAGTCATTTCAGTTCTTATGATCCTGATCTAACATTGTATCCAAGGAGCACAAAATATTTCAAATCATCTCATAATCATAGCCCTTGCAACATAACATATACTTCAGATAGAATTATTCCTCAGAAACCCATTCACTTGCACACTTTGGCCTAATGATCTTCTCCTACTTATATAGTTTTAGGTCTTTCTCAATACCTTGGAACAAAACCACTTAAGACCCATGGTATTCTTGGGAGGGATCAAATAGTCGCTACCCCGCTCAATATTGTGGGCTAATAACATGGTATTGACCCTTGGTATTCTTTTCTCTTGAATTTCCTTGTTTTTCCAACCTTTGCGCGCTTTTCCTCTTGTAAGAGTGTGTGTATACATATACACTCTTTTTGTTCTGTGTACCTACGTGTACACTCTACTTAGACAAAATGAACGATTGTATACTCCTCTTTCTTCAACCTATGGAGTTTGATCTGTAATCCTTTGCTATTAATCTATTGCATTGTGAACTATCATCTATGCGATTTTCCATCAAGGACAACATATGTATCATAATGCCAACACACAACACTTCAGATGGATGGGTTTCTTACAACATTTTCATTTGGTTATGAAGTAAAAAAAGGGAATCTACAATAAGGTAGCTAATATGCTTTCTAGGCCTATTGTAAATTCATCTCTTATACTCAATCACTATTCTATTTTACTTGAAAGTTACATTGAGAAATATGCATATGATAATGACTTTAAAGATGTGTATGTAAGCGTGAGGCAAGGAAACCAAATTAAAGAGTTAGATTACCATTTACATAACAATTTGTTGTATCACTTGGGCAAGTTATGTATTCCACAAAGAGAAAGAAATAGTATCATAAGGGAAGCGTACACTTCATTGATTGCTGGACACTTTAGTGTAGGCAAGACAATAGCGAGTCTCCAAAGGTATTGTTATTAGCCACGCATGTTTGATAACATATCTCATTTCATTAGAGGATGTTATTTGTGTGCAATAAGTAAGCCTAGCAATAGGAAACTAGGATTGTACACTCCACTTTTGATACCTTCATGTCCATGGGAGAGTATCTCAATGGATTTTGTAGGAGGCCTTCCATTTTCAAGGAAAGGTCATGATTACTTGTATGTAGTAGTAGACAGGTTCAGCAAGATGTGTATTCTAATGCCATGTAAAAAGAAAATTACAGCTGAACAAACATCTCATCTTTTCTTTAAAAATATTTGGCTTCATTTTGGTCTTCCTACTTCCATTGTAAGTGATCAAGATTCTCGATTTGTTGGGAATCTTTGGTCAAATTTGTGGGACATGATGGACACTAAGTTGAAGAAGAGTAGAACCTTTCATCTGAAAGAAGATGGACAAACCGAGGTGGTCAACAGGACAATCATTCATCTTCTTAGAGGATATTGTAGCAAACATCCCAAATTGTGGGATGAATAGTTGCATTACATACAACATGCATACAACAGGGGAAAGCATTCTTCCACAAACACATCACCATTTGAGGCATGCTTTGGGTACTTGCCAAGATCACCATTGGACTTCATCTTTGAGAAAGATGTCACCATAAATGGTCATAGTGACATCGATAAGGCAAGGAAGTTCATTGATAAAATGTAGTTGATACATCACATAGTGCAAGAACAGCTTGAAAAGAGTCAAAGCAGTTACAAGGCAAGTCATGACAAACATTGTGGCGATCATAAATTTCAAGTTGGAGACGAAGTTTGGTTATATATTAGCAAAGAGAGACTTCAAAGGGAAGGTAAAAATCTGAAGCCAATCCATTATGGTTCTTTTAAAATTCTGGAAAAGATTTGTAACAATGTATTTAAACTAGATTTGCCTCCTTATATGCAAATATACTCTGATGTTAATGTTGAGAATTTGAGATTGTTTGAGCCTCATTTGATTGAGAGATCATGTTCAACTAACATCAATAGATGATTTCTCACCATAATATCTTGATGAACTATAGCAAGATCTCATACTTCATAGAAGAACTAGAACTTAAAAGAGAGGGAATGTTGAATACCTTCGAGTGGGACTCAAGGGACAAAAACCTTCTAAGGCCAAATGGATGCAGATTGAGAAGGTGAGGAGGAATGATCATGTGAATAAGTATTTAGCTTAAAACTAAAATTTTTCATAATTGCTCAAAACTTGAATGATTGCGTCCGTCTCGACAATACAATCCCAATGCAACTTGTTTCACTCAAAACAGAGCTCGTATGAGGAAGATATCAGCTGCAGTCTGCTTTTCCAAACAGAGGAATCTTGAAGAAAAAAGTGCAATCATTGCACAATCAACAGTTCGTACTGCTGACGTGGCAAGTGACTGGGCAGGTCAACAGGTTGGCCAATAGCTAAAGGAGTCTCACCAAGTGGTGCATTGTGGTTGGTTTGCAGTGTGGTGATTTGGCTTGATTTCATTGGATATAGGTGGACCAATGATGAGGAGACATGTGGCAAGACTGGAGGCCACCACGTGTCCCTCCCCAAAGGACCGGTATTATCGACGCACAGTGGAAAAATTATGGGCAGGTCAGTGGAGTCGAACCTGCGACCTCACTCGCACAAACCCCATGCCTTACCATTCTACCACCACCAAAGTTCTTAACATATAATGGTTTGAACTTATATTTGTTATGATTAATGCTGGTGGTTGGGGGGAGGAGAGGGCCAGCCCCTTCCCATGTGACCACTAACACATAACCGCCGGCCAGCACTAAAACTTAACCATGCACTTAATGCATTAACCAATGATTAGTGCTTAATTAATCTTTGCTTATCCACTAATTAGTGCGCAGTTAACTTGGCGGTGATGTTGGAAAATCCAAAAATGCATGGATTCCTCCATTTTTAGCGGGATTAACTGGAGTTCTCTAGTTTTAGTGGAGTTTTCCTAGGAGAAACTGATTTTTTCATAACTTTTGCAAATTTTGACCAAATTGGGCTCAGAAAAAGGCATTCCTAGATGATTTTGATGTTTTGAGCACATTCAATTAGCTTTTAGGAGTAGTAGAGCATTGTAAACAACACTTTTTCCATTTTTAGATAATATAAAGGCCCAAGCCATGGAAGCTGGACCAAGGAGATGTAGCCTAGGAGGGGTGAACTCCATCAAAACAATGTGTTAAGTGTTCATTTTGATGGTTTGTTGTACATTTGTTTGTTGTTGTTCAACATTTCATTTACATGCTATTTTTCTCATGAATTTAACATAAAAACTTGACAAAATTTACCTTTTCATTCACAAACACCATAAATGAAACCGATGCACATGAAGCAAATGATAAGCAATTGTTTTTAATTCTGAAGTTGAAATTAGCACAACAAAACTAACATTCAACAAAAAAGCAACAATTCATAGCTTTGATCCATAAATAATATAAACAAGCCTCTAAAAAATTTCAAGTTATAGAGCATGATCCATATAATGAGTTGCAATCCTCAAATCATTGTGAGCCACATATGTAAAAAATACCGAAACACAGAGTATAAGGGAGCCTTTGTATTAACAAACACGAGCAATAGAGAAAACCATTATAACGAAGAATGTGATCCCATTGCAACAAGGAATGGGGGCCTTTGAGTATAAGTGAGTTATAAGTAATTAGATTCCACTCATTAATGTGAGCCTCCAAAGAGTAAAGTGCGAGAGTGTGAGCCTTAGTATTCATGTGTTATCAATCGAGCATAGATATTTACCAATACGGGCCACAGAGATCTGCATCACTTTAGGCAGAGGTATAATCACAAATCATAGTGCTAAAATGAAATCCAAACACCATCACATAAATCCCAATGAAAAACCCTTATGATTAGCTTTAGATCTTTAAGTCATTTCAGATGATTGTAGTTAGTAATCGTGAGATAATGAGACTCCAACGTCACATCTATATATATTGGTGGGTGCCAAAGGGTGGCACTATAGGGTGAGTCGACCTAACATTTCCACAGTAGCAATAATATTATTATTCATATTAATATTGGGCCAACTTGAATTTACCATTTAATTAAAAATTAATTATTGTCACATGGATGTTGGAGTTGACATAAGTTTGTCCTAAAAACAATTTCTCTACCATTTAATTTCTTGTTTAGATTTTTGTTGGGGCAAGGCGGTTTCCCTTTAGGCTAATTCATCTTGAAGCTGCTTCAATTTTCAACACTCAAAACAAGGCATATCCCTACCTCCATACTTTCACACCGATCATAGCATACTTCATGGTAATCAATGGGAACCATTGGTGCTATTGTCCCACAATGACCCAATCCCTAAAATCTTTGGCTTTTACATACTGTTGTTATCCCACCTTATGGCCAATTTTGTTCATTTGAACTGAGTAGTCTCATGTCTATTCTTGCATCATAGACACATATATCCCATGAGACTCATCAGAAAGAAAATGTAATTAATGTAAATTATACCTCATTAACATTTTATGCTTGTAGTGAACTTGTAATTTTCCATAATTCCTACATTAAATCATGTTATTTCATAAGCCAAAACATCAAAATATCATATTAGATTAGCTCAAAAACCAAATTATCATAGATAAAAATATTAATTCATATTCATAATTAGAAAATTCATAACTCAATAAAGTGTCAGTACTTACCTTGATTTAATGACTTCCTATTTTCTCATATACACATGGGGTCGATTGCCTATAATGGCAAGCACCCAGACAATAGCATGTCCTCCACGGAAAAAGTGTCTACCCAAGGTGGCTACTCTAAAGCTCTATGTACCCTCCAAACTATTTGTCAATGTACCAACTATATAATCATGGTGCACCAGGGCTCTAGGTACCCTCCAAGCTAACTGCATAGGTACCCACTCCATAGTCATGATAGATTGGTTTCCAAAGCAACAAGGGAATCTAGAGGCTCACCTCCACTCTGAATCATCAAGGGAATCCAGAGGTTTATACCTCCACCAAATGATGACTATATATATAATATTATTCGCGACTATGGGCACTACCAAACTATGTAGCCATTACCAAACTAGGTAGTGTTCTATCCATAAAAATACTAGGGATCCATAGGTTATCCCACCTCCACCCAAAAAAATAATACATAGCATGTGGGCCCAAATAGTCCCATACCTACCTTCCCTAAACAAGTTACACAACATAACATACGCGTAACAAAATTTCATGTACACTTAGCACAATTGACGTATATATGGCACAATACAATGTATACATATACACATGTATAACACATGCACATATACATATGACTCAACACATCACACATTGTAACATAGAATATGGAGAGCACACCATCTCTATTTATGTGAACCAAATCATACTGCCTCTTTTGTTTTTCCATGTTCACAATCTTTTCATGGGAAAAATGTGAGGGTCATGTTCTCATAAATTAATAGGAATTCTGACGTAGCCCAGCCACACCAGCCCACAACTCCACATGTCCTCGTCTTTACAACAATTGCCAGATTTTGCAACGTGTTACATTTTTCCGGCGGTTGCATGCAAAGGTGGTCAATGAACGTCGGGTTGGCAACTGTGAGCAATTAATGCCGCATTCAATTCTTACCTGCACGCCTCGGGCCTGGTTCCTCCTTTGGTTCTTTGGCCAAAACACTTTGGCTTCCCGATCATTCGAGATGGTTTTGCTCTGCGGTGAGGTTGCTGCGAGGTTTGTTGGGTTTTCTATATGGTTCTTGCTTTGGTGAGTATGGTGATCTCTGGCTCTACTCCGGGTATGCCTATGGATGAATACAAGTCTTCCACACCTGGTTATGTGTTTATCAGTGGTTTTCTCCAGGGGCTTGGCTTTGATCCTTGAGCCCTTGGTCTGGGTTACTCAGGTAATGTATGAAAACCCTCCTGTTTCTATGCTTGTTTCGACTTAAGTTCTTTGCTGTGTAGATGTATTGACAATGTTCGTTTGTGTGTATAGGTCAATGGCTTGACCTGGGTGCACGAGTTCCTCTAGGATTCGATCTTCCAAAGGTGGCAAATCTCTGCCAGTAGGCTTTGGCTCTTCAATCTGTCAATGCACTGATAGGGTTTTTGGGTTCTCTGTAAATTTTGTTGTTTTCCGTCATTGCTTGTCGTATGGAGTCATTGTCCCTTGCGAAAATGAGGCTTCGGCCTGGCTGTAATTTCCTGTTCTAGTTAGTCATTCGTTTGACTGATTATTGGGGTTTTTGTTCCCAAACCCTAGGCTAGGGTTTGTCCACTCTAGACACGACACTTGTTTTTGTTTATCAGTGAATGTAATGTATCTATGTCTCGGTCAATAGCAATGAGAACATGGTTTTGTGATATCTGTTTTATTTATAAAAATTATGAGGACTCGTTCGAAATTACCTTAACTGTGGTTTGCTTCTCCGACACTCTGTTGCCGGTTCTGTTTGCTCTCAGTCCTTTTGCTGTAACTTCCTATTCGGACTGTGCTTCAACTCGTTGGTCCTTCGCTCTATTGCTGTACATTTAAACGAGTTTGCTATAGCTTGTTTGTTCGACGAGAACACAAAAGCAATACGACCTTACCGTGGCCTTTCATTGTTTGTCAATATTGTTCATTACAATTCGATAAATAAAAAGAAAATATAATATTAAAGTAGATAGGCAAGGAATACAGATGGACAGTTTTGGAAATAGATTTGTCTCTATTTCTTTATTTCTCTGTTATGAAATTGCAGAACCTTTCTCTTGTCTTACATTACTGCTTTTATACCTTTTGGTTACAATTAATTTGAAACTGCAATTTTTTGTTAGTTGAACAGAAACAATTGGTTGGGTAACTACAATTTCGGTTGTCATTACAAGATTTGCATTTAGATAATTTTGTCTTTTCTTTCCTAAATTGACAGATCAATTCCTAAACTGATGTTTATTACTGTTGAACCATAATAACCCTAACCGACATTTAACTTTGACATTTTTAACTTTGACCTCATAACAACTAAGAGTAAAATAAACTAAAATCCTATCTCATGACCTCATACACTAATTAAAAAAACAATCCAGATACTCAACAACCTTCCAACCTAGCAAAGACTTCACCCAGTCATGGTGAGCTAGATGCTCCTGCATTAGGCTCTGGGGGCAAAAAGAAATCATGGCTCCAGTCCATGAGCTTCTTGACTGAAGAACCTGTATATTCAATTTGCCTGGCATCAAGCCACGAACTATCCTCAATAGGATGATTCTTCCACTTGACCAAGTATTGTACATACTCCTTCCACCGAGTTCGTTTAACCACCTAAGTGTTGAGAATGATTTCGATCTCGGGAGGTTGAACGTAAGGCATCTGTCTCTTCCAAGCTTCTCCTTTCCCCTGGGTACTCTGTGTAGGTCGCGTGGTTCCATCTTCTTCCTTTTCCTCTGGGTCAGCCGTGTAAGGGAACAGGTCTGCTACGTTAAAGATAGGTGAAATGCCTATTTCGGGTGGCAACTGGATCTCGTAGGCATTCACTGAAAACTTCTTAAGGACTTTGCAAGGCCCTATCTTTTTATACTTCAATTTATTGTACGTACCTTTAGGGAAGTGTTCTTTGCGTAAATGAGTGAGGACTTCGTCCCCCACGTCAAACTGTACTTCCCTTCTCTTCAAATCTGCTTGCTATTTTTACTTTAAGCTGCTATCCTGTAATTTTATTTTACCTGTTCATGCAAATCTCTCATCACGTTAGCGAAATCTTCTTCGTCTGTGCTATGCCTATCCTACAGTCCAAGGTCCTGTAGTTCATGCACTTCGCGAGGATGCATGCCGTACAGGATCTGAAATGGACTGAAACCTGTGCTACGGTTAGGCGAGTTGTTGTAAGTGAACTCTGCCTATGTTAGCGCTCGATCCCACATCCGCGAATTCTCCTCGACCAAGCTTCGTAACAGGTTTCCCATACTCCTGTTTACAACCTTTGTTTGCCCATCGGTTTGTGGGTGATATGCAGAACTGTAGCTTAGCTGTGTGTCCATTTTTTTCCATAAGGTACACCAAAAGTGTTCCGTGAACTTCACATCCCTATCCAAAAGGATAGATTTAGGCAATCCATGTAACCTGACAATATCATTGAAAAACAAGTGGGTCACGTGGGTGGCGTCACTGGTTTTTCTGCAAGGAATAAAATGTGCCATTTTTGAGAATCTGTCCACCATTGCCATTACCGAGTCATATCCTCGTTGTGTCTTGGGTAGACCTAAGATGAAGTCCAAACTGACTGAGTCCCATGGTCTGCCTGGAATAGGTAATGGTGTATACAGTCCTGTGTTTTGACTGTGACCCTTTGCTAACTAGCACACTTTGCATCTGGCCACAAACCGTTGTGCATCTCTCCGCATCTTTGGCCAAAAGTAAAAATGACTAAGCTGTTCGAGGGTCTTATCCACGCCGAAATGTACAGCCAAACCTCCACTATGCTTCTCTCAAATAGTATTCTCCCTCATCGAGCAGTCAGGTATGCACAACTATCCTCCCTTAAACAACAACTTTTCCTGTAGATTGTAGTCCAACCAAGGACTATTATCTCTCACTAAAGGGTTCTGACATGCCTCATAGGCTTCTTTAAAATCTGTATCCGTCTTGTATAAGTCCTGTAAATGCTCAAAACCCAACACCTGCACAGTGCTTTCCTATAGAAGTAGAGCTTTCCTACTCAACACATCTGTTACCTTATTTGCTTGCCTGCTAATATGCTTCAATACGAAATTGAAACTCTGCAAATACTCCACCCATTTGGCGTGTTTGTGGTTTAGCTTGTGCTGCTGCAGTACATACTGTAGTGCAGAATTATCTGAAAACAACACAAATTCATTTCCCAATAGTTAATGCCTCCAATGTTTTAATGCCTATATAACAACATAGAACTCTTTATCATATGATGAGTATTTCTGTCGACTCTCGTTCAGCTTCTCACTGAAGAATGCTACAGTCTTATCCTCCTGATTGAGTACAGCTCCAATTACTGTCCCATTCGCATCACAGCGAACCTGAAATAACTTATTGAAATCGGGTAATCTCGGGATCGGCCTCTCTGTAATCTTTCTCTTTAACAACTGGAAACTCCTCTTCGCTGCTTTTGTCCATCGAAAAGGTTGGCTGGCCTTTTGATGGTGTCTAGCATTGGCGCACAAATTTCGTTGAAATTATTTATGAATTTCCTGTAAATACTTGCCAATCTGTGAAAGCTAAAGTACCTCAAATAAATTTTTCGGAGATGGCCAATTCACTATCGCTTCCACCTTCTCCGGATCCATCTTCAGTTCATTCTCTGCTATTACAAACCCCAAATAAATCAATTCCTTCTGCAGAAAAGTACATTTCTTTAAATTTATTAGTAGTTTATTCTGTTGTAATTTCTCCAGCACCTTACGCACATGTTGAAGGTGTTCTTTCCTTGTCCTGCTGAAATTAGGATGTCGTCCAGGTATACAATCACAAACTTCCCAATGTACTCCTTCAGCATCTCATTCATTAACCTCATGAATGTACTGTGCGCATTGCTCAACCCAAATGGCATGACCAGCCATTCGTACAGTCCCTCATTCGTCTTAAAGGCTATCTTCCATTCGTCCCCCTCTCGTATCCGAATCTGATGGTACCCGCTTTTCAAGTCTATCTTAGAGAAATAGGCTACCCCGCTTAAACAATCCATCATATCATCCATCCACGACAGTGGAAACCTGTATCGGATGGTGATTTTATTGATGGCCCTTGAGTCGGTGCACATCCGCCATTCTCCTCCCTTCTTGGGAGTGAGGACCGTTGGAACAGTGCAAGGGCTTAAGCTCTCCCTTATCAATCCCTTGTCCAACAGTTCTTGCACCTGCTTCCTAATTTCTTCATTGTCCTCGGGGCTCATTCGGTATGCTGCTTTGTTTGGCAAACTGGCTTTGGGTATGAAGTCAACATGATGACTTATGCTCCGTTTGGGGGGTAACTTTTCTGGCAAGTCATCTACAACTATGTCCATAAACTCCTCCAACATTTGTTGTTTCTCCGTAGGTAAATCTGATACCTCTGTATGCAACAATATTGTCCTTGCTTTCTTTACAACCACATAACCTATCTCATTGTCCTCAACCTGTTTTAATAGCTATTTTATGCTGACCAACAACATTCTTGGTTCACTAGTCTCTGTTGTCCCTTCTTCCTTGATGGGTACAAGTGTATGCTTGATTCCATCCTTCACAAATTTATAACAGTTCGTCAATCCATCGTGGACCACCTTCCTATCGTACTTCCAAGGCCTGCCAAGTAGTATGTGACATACATCCATCGACATGATGTCACAAAATTTTTTGTCCTTATATCTACCTATCTGAAACTCGACCTCGCTCTGTTCATCCACCATCAACTGATGGCCTTTTTGCAGCCATGAAACTCTGTAGGGATTGGGATGCTTCAAGCACTTCAACTCCAATTTTTCCCCCATCTCTGTGGACACTAAATTATCAGTACTACCACTGTCAATAATTAGCTTACAACACTTACCTCGCAACTTACAAATTGTTCTAAACAAAGCCTTCCGCTACATTTTTTCGGTGGCCTCCTTGATTGGTTTTAACAACACCTTGTGCAGCACCAGAGCATCCCCTGTCTCTGGAGCATTCTCTGCTTCTTAGGGAGGTGCTACTGCTTCCTTTGGTTATGCCACATACGCACCCCACTGTCCAGCTGGATCTGCTTCTGGACATTCAAACGATCGGTGCCCCCATTTATGACACCTATAACACTGATAACCAACCCCTCTAACTCGGCCATTTCCCCTACCTCGCTGGGATGACCTATTGGCTCTCGCACTCTCACCTCTGTCTGCTTATCCGGAAGCTTTAGAACTGCTGCCTTCCTCCTTACTGTTAGTAGTTCGACCCCTGCCATAGGACTGGCCTTACCCTCTGCTCTCTCCTCGTCCTCTCTGGGCATTCTGCCTTCTGGTAATTTTCTCTTCTGCCTTCATCGCACTCTAATACACTTCCATAGTGTTGTTCGGAGACAAAATACTAATTTCATCCAAAATATCTAACCTTAGCCCATTAACATACCTGGTTGTTCTTTCTGCTGTATCCTCTGTATATCCAGCTCATAATTTCACTTGATAGAACTCCTTCGTGTACTCCCTTACCGTCAGTCCTTTCTATTTCAGATTCTGCACCTGCCTGTGCAATGCAATCTGATAGTCCCTCGGCAGAAATCTGCCCTTTAACTTGGCCACCATCCTTGCCCAAGTTTTAATCAACGCCTTGTTCAATCTCTTCCTCTCGCTCTAGACACTATCTCACCATAGGGCTATGTGTCCCTTCAATTTTGTCACAGCGAATTTAACTCTGCGGTCCTCGTGACTTCCTCGCACTCAAAGTACTTATCCATCTCACTAATCCAATCCAATAAAACTTCAATAGACAGGCTGCCGTCATACGTCAGGAGATTTGGCTTGGGTTTATTGCTTGCTACTAAAACAGATCTCAACAGTCTCACTTCTGCAGACTCACCTACTGGTTCATCTGCTGCTACTTCAACTTCCACTTCATTGTCATCGCCTATTTCTGGATCTCTTCGTCTACCTGCCTCTACTGCCTCCAAACGGGCAACAAGAATTCTGATCTCCTCTCTCAATCCTTCCTCTGCCAATCTTCGAGCACCTCTGCCACGACCTCGCCTTCCTCTCTCCATTCCTCCTACTAACATAAACAACTGCTATGATACCACTCTGAAGTAGCCCAACCACACCGGCCCACAACTCCACGTGTCCTCGGCTTTACAACAGTTGCCAGACTTTGCAACGTGTTAGATTTTTCCAGCGGTTGCATGCAAAGGTGGTCAGTGAACGTTGGGTTGGAAACTATGAGAAATTAATGCCACATTCAATTCTTACCTGCACGCCTCGGGCCTGGTTCCTCCGTTGGTTCTTTGGCCAAAACACTTTGGCTTCCCGGTCATTCGAGATGGTTCTGCTCTGCGGTGAGGTTGCTGCGAGGGTTTGTTGGGTTTTCTATATGGTTCTTGTTTTGGTGAGTATGGTGATCTCTGCCTCTACTCTAGGTATGCCTATTGATGAATAAAAGTCTTCCACACTTGGTTATGCGTTTGTAATTGGTTTTCTCCTGTGGCTCGAAACCGTTCTAGTTCTGGTTGTGTGCTCGCTCGACTCCTTTTCACACGATAAGATTTCTTGGTCTCGTTTTGTTGTTATGATCTGTTCTGGTTGTAGAATCTATTGTCTCATCCAAATATTGTCTGATGCTATTGTTTTACTATCTCCATTATTATATTGTTATCTCTGCTATAGTTGTGGTCACCTCAGATCTCTGTTCTGTAAGGGAATTGAATTAATTTTCGTAGTTTTTGGATTCAGGCAACAAGTTAGTGGTTTTCCATGGCTCTGCACAGGTATTGACCCCTTCCCTAATTCAATTCAACCTCCTCATGGTCTTGGCACTAAACCGAAATGCTCCTTTTGTCTCAGCGCTGTCGATTCGGCTCGGCTCTGCTGCTTGAGCCCTCGGTCTGGCTTACTTAGGTAATGTATGAAAACCCTCTTGTTTCTATGCTTGTTTCGACTTTAGTTCTTTGCTGTGTAGATGTATTGACAGTGCTCGTTTGTGTGTACAGGTCAATGGTTTGACCTGGGTGCGTGGGTTCCTCTGGGATTCAGTCTTCCAAAGGTGGCAAACCTCTACCAGTAGGCTCTGGCTCTTCAATCTGTCAATGCACTGATAGGGTTTTTGGGTGCTCTGTAGATTTTGTTGCTTGCCATCATTGCTTGTCGTATGGAGTCGTTGTCCCTTGCGAAAATGAGGCTTCGGCCTGGTTGTAATTTCCTATTCTGGTTAGTCATTCATTTGACTGATTATTGGGGTTTCTGTTCCTAACCCCTAGGCCAGGGTTTCTCCACTCTGGACGTGGCACTTGTTTTTGTTTATCAGTGAATGTAATGTATCTATGTCTCGGTCAATAGAAAAGAGAACATAGTTTTGTGATATTTGTTTGAATTATAAAAATTATGAGGACTCATTCGAAATTACCTTAACTGTGGTTTGCTTCTCCCACACTCTGTTTCCAGTTCTGTTTGCTCTCGGTCCTTTTGCTCTAACTCCCTATTCGGACTGTGCTTCAACTCATTGGTCCTTCGCTCTGTGGCTGTACATTTAAATGAGCTTGTTGTAGCTTGTTTGTTCGACGAGAACACAAAAGCAATACGACCTTACCGTGGCCTTTCACTGTTTGTCAATACTATTCATTATAATTCGATAAATAAAAATAAAATATAATATTACAGTAGATAGGCAATGAATACAGATGGACAGTTTGGGAAATAGATCTGTCTCTGTTTCTTTATTTCTCTGTTATGAAATTTCAGAACCTTTCTCTTGTCTTACATTGCTGCTTTTATACCTTTTGGTTACAGTTAATTTGAAACTACAATTGTTTTTCAGTTGAGCAAAAACAATTGGCTGGGTAACTACAGTTTCGGTTGTCATTACAAGATCTGCATTTAGATAATTTTGTCTTTTCTTTCCTAAATTGATGTTTATTACTGTTGAACCATAACAACCCTTACTGACATTTAAATTTGACATTTTTAACTTTGACCTCATAACAACTAATCATAAAATAAACTAAAATCCTGTCTCATGACCTCATACACTAATTAAAAAAACAATCCAGATACTCAACAACCTTCCAACCTAGCAAAGACTTCACCCGGTCATGGTGAGCTAGATGCTCCTGCATCAAATTCCCCCATTTTTTTGTCAGTAGATGTTATCCTTGAGCAGCCATATTTCCATTTGAATGGCCCTTGACAACCCTATCAAACAAAATTGATAATTTCATATCCATATGAAACAACATAATAATGTATCCAATACATAAGAAAATACACAATAAATTTAGGGTTAAGAGAACTATTGGAAATATTAATGGGGGGCGAATCAATATTTCTTACAATTAGTTAATTTTACTCTTCATAGCATTAATTTCACATTAATCAACATTACATAACAAAAATAGTAAAAAACACCATTCAAAGATGTGCAGTAATAAAGACAATACACACAATATTTACATGGGAACCAATGCAAGAGAAAACAATGTAATGCTTTTATATTTAATTCAGTACATCACTTTAGTGAAACTACACAAGGAAGCCCCAAACTCCTTAAATATAAATGTGTATTTTTGTTTTACCAGCACCAACTGTATGAAGGCTTCGACCCCCAATAGGCTACGACCACTATGGTTTATCAACGACAATTGAATGGATACAAGATTGACCAACTACAACTAATTGGAGGCTCCAACCACCATGACAAGTTGCAACCTATCTCGCACATGGGGGCTTCACTAGGGGAGAAATACCATAGCATGTGAATTCACATTGGGGGATATATATTGAGGAAAAAATGACATAATATATTGGGGGATATATATATATAGTAAATGGTTTTTATATTGGCACATATAAAAAAATGGAGCTCAAAATTTAATTAAAAAATATGAAGGGGTATAAAAAATGTTAATGAGAAAATATACAGTGGTATAAAAAATGTTAATGAAAAAATGGACACCTACAATATCTAGTGAAAGTAAAGGTTTTTTAAATTGGGAAGGTGTATTGGATTCATATTTGTAGGGGGTTAAATAATGTGATTTTTAGAGGTATTTTCCACTATGTAGTCAAATTAAAGGTATTGTTTAGTATGCCATGAAAGCACGTTATATGTCAGAGGTTCATTGAGTGAAGTCCCTGTGATCTTGTAACATTACCATACCATCATGGCTTCATGATGACCGATATTATAGAAATAATTTGAACATGGATGTGTTTTATCAGCTCATACTAAACGGATGCACTGACACCCTATGCGGGCACTGGCCTACCGTAGCAACACCCTACCACCCTGATCAACAATTTACCACTTTCACTGAAGGCTCCAACCTTAAACTCACACCAACAAATCACATTTCACAATTTTTAGATTGGATACACCTATGCTCGATATTAATAGGGAACTATGAAAACAAGAATTTTCACAATGATATTTTGCTAATCAAATTTTCCTATGCTCCTGTCTCTTCTACTTCTCCTAATACTATTTTTCCCATTATCAGTGTAGTTATTTCCATTAACCTTAATGTTATAATTGTATAAAAACTATTGTTTCCCCTAACCCAAACATTGCAATGCTCACAAAATAATATGCATTAAGATGCTAATGGAGCAATTTCCCAAACCAACCGTGCCAAGCTACTTTTGACCTTATTTTGTTGCACTTGTGTTGAATGATGTATCAATCAATATGCTGCTACAAGTACCAATTTATATGTTGACTCTGCTGATGTACAATGATGTCTCAATCCTAGAGGTCTTAGGTCATCTCTATGACCTTCTTGCAATTGTCTCAAGTTCTACCGAAAGAGGCCTACTAGCATATGTCTTATAGCTACTCAGATATATATATGTGAAGCACATACATATGTTATCTTTCTAGCACAAGGATTTCAAGATAACCATATGGATAAGCATGCAAGAATTATAAAAATTAAATCAAGTCAATCACTATAAAGTACAAAGGCATCAAAAAGTATCAATGTCAAGTAAAACTATCACAAATTCATGTATATGTCGTTATTGCATAAATAGGTCTAAGTGATAGAACAATGAAACCCTAGCTTATAATCTTGAAACCCTTACCGTTGAAAAAAATCATAACTTTAATGATGAAATCATTGTGAACTAGAAATTATATCAATATTGTACTCGATTGCTACAAAAAGGTTAGGAACCCTAATTGTAAAGTGATGATATGTCCCAAACTACTTGAATATATGAAAATGCCTAACAACATACTTCTTAGTACAATAAACCCTTAGCCTTCAATTCCAAACTAAATCAACAACTAAGAATCTTTACATTGGTTAATAATTTAGAATATTCATACCTTTATTCTTGCTTATAGAAGATGATACCTTTATCTTCTTGTCAAGTCACCTTGGAATTTCTTTTTGAATGTAGTGAATCATACTTTGAAATTTCTGCTATTTTTGATTTCTTTTGGAAGACCCAAAACAAGAATATAAATATATGTAGGTCACTTTAGACCCACATCGCTATAGATAAGGCACAATGTTTCATCGTTGATTGTTTGTACTAGAGAAAGCATGTTGATGTAGGGGTGAGACCTTTTCAATGATCAAGGATCAAAGTTGTAATATAATTGTGACTACTTTAGAAAAGGCCAAGAATCAATTCATTGTACAAGAAATGTCACACAAGTTCCAACTAGTGAGTGATTTCTGAGGGGCCAATGCCAACCAATCAAGATTGCAAGGCTCGAATGTTATAATAGAAGATGTTATCACTCCAATAATTATTTTAAAGTAAAAAGAAATAAAAACCAAAGGTAACCATAAACCTCTTTTGGAGATCAGGACCTAGCCTTCCTGATGCTCATAGAGGGCTCTCTCTTTAAAAATTACCCTTTTTTTAGTTAAGATGTTTTTAGGCTAGTTATGATTGTTCAAGGGGTTTTTGATTTGTGTTTGAGATTGGGTGGTGGGATCAACTTAGATAGATGGATAAAATGATGTCTTTTAGACCATTGGGCTATGGAGTTAAACAATAAGGAAGCAAAACTAGATCAACTCACTAAATGGAATGTTCCAAGGGCAAGATAGCAGAGTGTTTTTTCAGATCTTTGAGACAAAGGGGTGAAAGGGTTTCACTCGGGGTGAGAGAGTAGTTAAGGGTTCTTAGACCCAGATAATGAATGAGGAATGAAGGGGTAATCAAGATCAAAGGGCCATTAAGAATCCTTTAACCTGGATATTCAAGAAATCAATCTAAACCAAAGAGAAATTAAGAATTCTTTAATTTAGATATCAGTAGAAAACATTTAAATGTATAACTATTAAGACAGAGTGTAATTAAACAAGTTCTAAAGTATTATTCTAGTTATAGCATTTAGATTTGGAAAAATATTAAAGATTATGAATAAATTGAGAGAAATAAAAATAACACATGAGAATACTTGTTTGAAATTCGCTTAACACATGAATCCTTGGAAATATCTAATCTTTATTTATCAATCCAGCTTGCTGGCTTAGCAAATGATACAATAACCCTCTGGGTCTTATGATAAAAAATTCTATAGAAATGTCTAATAGAATCCACACTACATACTTCGAATTATGAATTATTTTTACATAATTATTTACAAAATATCCCAAACTGACTTGGGATTTATTTTAGGGAAAAAATATTTAATTCTAAAAATGTAATGCCACCTTTCTAATGGAGCGCTTTCTCATGCTATTATATCTAATTTCCTTTTATATTTAGCTGATTGATCTTTTTGTTGTCATCTAATGCTCTTTGACTTATCTTCTCTTTTTGATACTCTTTGACTCTGATACTCTTTGACTGGGACAACTGCCTATTTACTTTCTACATTCTTTCTTTACCAAACTGTGTTAATTATTGAATTTACTTTGAATTAAAGTAAGTTAGTTAGCTACTCCCATCTTTCTTCAGTTGGTAACTGAATGTTCTTCAACTTCCTGAAGACCTCGTCAGCCTTTGTGTACTTAGAAAATGTAGTCTTATTTACAAACAAGTGTTTTACCTCATGTTGTAGGTAAAACAAGTTTTCCAAAGCTTGGTAAAAAACTTTACCAGAGGGCATCCCTTGTTTTGCTGTGTTATGGATGGTTGCATTGTTGACTTGAGTTCTGACCACTTCCCTGAGCTTTTTGTTGTAGTCCTCTTGTGTCAATTTATCATTAATTACCAAAGGACTTGGTAAACCTTTCTACATCGAAGTGCCAAATTTGAATTTAAATCTATCAATAGAAAGTTGCATAGTCTGGAACTTGTCTTCCAAGTTGTGTATCAAATTCCTTTTAGTAAGAACTCTTCTTACTTCAAGGATTGTCCCTTTCCTGTCACTAGTATCCAATTCTTCCAGTTCATATTTGTTCTTGGAATTCAAAAATTCGATGATCTTGGTTGCCTCTTCATGCATCCCTTCCAGCTTTGTTTTCACATTTTGAATTGCCTCTGTGGCCTCTTTAACCAGATCAATCTGCTAAAAAATTACCTAAATTGATGGAAAATATCATTGATAAAGTTAATGATATTGGCCCATAATTTTTTTGTTGCATGTCCCAATGGCTCACCTAGAGTCATTTCTTTCTCTAGATTCTTTATCCTCTCAATTAATCTTGCTACCTTGTGTTGTTCTTCCTTATTCATAATTTGAGCAAGTTTACAGTCTGTCTCTAGACTGTTCACTTTCTCTTCTGGTTACCTAATTTCATTGAATTTGAGGGACATCTCTTCCATGGCTTTAACCAACTTATTGGCTTTTTCACCTGTAGAATCTGTTGTGGTCGACCCTGTTGCTAGAGTAGATGGTGTTGTTGCAGGTAATGCAGTGGCCAAGAGAGTTGTAGGAGCCAATTTCTCAGCCAATGTTGATGGTACTATTGTGGTGATAGTTGGGATGACTGTGGCTACATGTTCCTGGAGGCTGGCTTGCTTGGTCAAGTTGTCCATTTCTTTTTCCATTTCTTTCATTTGGGTGTTCAACTACAACACTAAGTCAAGCATTTCCTCTTGGGTAGTTTGGCTCTCTAGGACTTGTTTTGTTTGAGGGTGTTGTGACTGAGGCAGTTTGAGTTGTTTTTTTAGGGCTACAATGTCTTCATTCTTCTTTTTTATCAATTGCTCAGTAGCCTGTATGTCCTTTGGGTCATGGCCTAGCTCAATGATCAGGT
Source organism: Pinus taeda (assembly GCA_000404065.3). Classification (NCBI taxonomy): domain Eukaryota; kingdom Viridiplantae; phylum Streptophyta; class Pinopsida; order Pinales; family Pinaceae; genus Pinus; species Pinus taeda. The sequence continues at coordinate 46,588 of APFE031454897.1, forward strand.
CTTCCAAGGATTTAATCCTTGTGTATTTCACACTAGAGGAGGCCCTCTCGAGTTCAAACTATGCAATGGTATTATTCAAGGACTCCTGTAATCTGTATGCATCCATGACCTTACCAGTCAAGGTGGAGTATATCATCTCTCCAACTTATTTTTGAAACTCTATTTGATCCACTAGATGGATGTCCTTTGCTAATAATTCAAATGTGGCCTTCAAATAATCTGTTGCAGACTTGGGTTATGGCATTGTTGGATGCATATATGACATTTGCATCTTTCCCTCCTCATATCAAAGGTAGACATAAGTCTACTTTGGTTAGGAGCTGAGTGTTTGAAATACTGAGCATATGTCTCAACTTTCAATTTTTCATTTCTCATTTTAATCTCCTTATATCTATCCTTAATTGGTTTTTTCTTTATCAGCTAGTCTGACAAAGGAAGAAACCTCTGCTAACTTCTGCCTTTCTATCAATTGTGTGTTAGAGATGGTGGGTTCATTTGTGTCCTCTACCTCTTTCCCTTTTTGAACTGTTGTGTCGAGCCAAGATTCTGATTGTGGTTTTGATTGTGGTTCTGACTCTATCCCTTCCACCTCACTCTCTTCTTCCTGTTCAGATATAGGATTCAATTTTCTCCTTTTACTTTGGTTTTCTTGCTCATCCATTGTTTCCATTCGGGAACTAGAAGTCTCTTCTCTACTTTTTGGGTTTTTCTCCTTATTCAAGGGTGTTTGCAATGCAAAGGGAGCATACATCCTTTGGCCTTGATCTGGAACCTACATGAACTCACTCAGGTCAATGTGTTGCTCAATATCATACAGAGCATTTTCAACATCAAATATTGTGCTACCTTTATCTACCAAAGTGTTTTCCAACCATTTAGTTTGGTTAGCATATCTTTCAATTTCACGTACTAAATAATGTGCATAAGGATCTAGTTTAACCCTTGTTCTCATTTTTGTTATTACTCCATGAGGGTCATACTGCCACATAAAACTCTTGGAAAACTTCAACTCCTGTAACATATTGTCTGCCTCCGGTCCAACTTGTCTATTATTGCAAATAAAGGGGCCTAGTTCACTTTTGGCTCTGAATTGGGCCTTCTTCTTTGCAGCCACAAAGTGGACATCATCTGAGTTGATGATTTGCCTGAAATACTCCAAGGCAAAAATTCTTAAGGGAAGGTACTTTGGCAATTTGTATGGAGCCAGTTGGCAGCCATAGACTCTGATCTCTGTGTGATTATGGTACAAGTACCATTCTCCTATCTTACTATTTTAGGCCAGTTGAAGTACCCTTTTGATCTGAGGACTAATCCTTGGTTGCACAGTTCCTGTCAGCATATTCATCATTGGGTGGAAAAAGGAATCTGTGAAGTCCTTATAATTAGAAACAATGGAATATTTCTGGACAATATGTGTCCAATAGAGTACAGACTTCTCTTTTCCTCTACTGTCACTTTTTACGATCTTCATGGGGAATTTATCAGTTTGATAGTACAGAAACAAATAATACAATACTACAGAGAACTTAAACACCCTTTCAGTGGGCAATACAATGAGTTGTTCATACATTTTATCTACAATGAACTAAGCATAGTCATACTTGATGGCAGGAGGTTTATCAGGGGTAAAAAGGGATAGGAATGCAAAAGTGACTTCATCTACATGTTCATATGCCTGGTAGTTTGTGAAAACATGGGGGCTATGTATGGAGGAGTAAAATTTCGTGTATGTTGTTTTGCAACTATGAAATCTTTGAAAACTTGCTTGGCTTTTCCCTCATCAGTAGAATTATAGAGTTCTAGTAGTCCTCCAATGGACAAAGGAGCTAAATTTGGCATGGGGTGGACCTATAACATCTGATTGATGGATTCTGGAGTGATAGTGAAGAGCAGCTGTTGATTGGGGGCTACTACAACTCTCTGGCTGGGGATGTAATAGGTCTGACAATAGTGGATAATGTCTGGGAGACCATGGACTTCTGGGAATGAGTAGAGGGGGGGATTTGACTCCCAAAGATAAATATCATCAAAATGGTTTAAAAATTTGTCTTTTCTCCAGAAGTGGAGCTTCATTCTTTCAGAGGCTGAAGATGTATCTTTAATTTGGAAATTCCTATCAACCAAGGGTAGGTTATCTAGGTCAAGGTGGGGGGTTGAAATAGGCTTAACATTCAAGGAAATGTGGGTAGTCATTACGTGGAAATGGGGGTAAAAGTCGAAAATTGAATTGGCGGGGTTCGACCAGTGGTCTGGGTTTTGCAAATTTTTTAAGGGTCTGGGTGCAAATTGCCTAATTCACGGGTAGGATAGCTAAGTTAAGTTCATTCATTGTTAAAATAATTGAACTTTTTTATATTAACAAGGGCAAATGTGGTGTATATTTGCAGAATATCTAAAACTGGAGGTTGCTGTTGTGAATTAGGTTGAGGTTCGTAGGTTGCAGGCAACAGATAGTGGCTACGGCTGAGCGCTGAAGGCAAGATGGTGTCTACTAGTTGTTTGTCAGTTTGTAGACTTCAGGTGTGCAAAAAAGCTCAGGATTTGAATGCACAGATGATCAAAAAAATCATGAAAATGGTGTTTGCGGGGCTTTATTGGGCGAAAATTGAGAAAAGCAGAAAAAATGGTTATGAATAGTGACTGGTATCAAGAGGGTGGTTTTGCCCCTGATCGTAACACTTTTGGGGGAAGGGTGGTAAAAATTAGAGGGGATGTGAAATGCTGTGATGGTGACATGTCACCAAACTGGGTCCGAGCAAAACTGCCCATTTCAAGTGCTATTGGGTTGTTAAAGCTCGGAAGTTGAATGCGTGCGAAATGGAGCGATAACCATTAGATTAGATGGGTGTTGATCGGACGGTGGTCACACTGAAAAGATGCACAAAGGGGATTGGGGGAAAGGTTAGGGAGGGGCCCACCTAATCAAACATACTTAAGTGTGTTTATTTAACTTTAATTGGTGGATTAATGCAAATGATCCATTGGGCGGTTTTTTTTTTTGTTTGAAGGCAGAAGGGTTTTTCAACTTAGGATAAGCTGATTTATAGGTTTTTAGATTAGAAAAAGGGAAAATAACTTTTCCCAAAGAGGGAAAAAGGTTTTTTACCCTACGAAAAAGGGATTTTATGGAACAATGATGGTTTAGCAAAGGGGAAGGGATTTTAAAGGGAATCTCTAGGGGAAAAATATGAGACAATGAAGTAAGGGTAAAAATGGAGGGGAAAATGGGTATTTTAAGGGATGATGGGGAAATTAATAAGCATGAGAGGTAGAAGCTTGAGAAAGGAGGGGAATTTAGTTAAAATCATCTTATGAGTATGCATTTTTCATTGATAACTGCTCCTGCACACTTGAAACACATAGTTAAGCATGACAATAGTGCTTATGCTCCAAATGAATTGTATTTATGCAACCTTTCTTTACCTACCCATTTACCTAATCTAACATTTTTTCTTCACTTTGGTGGGTGCACTTAAGCTAGCAAACCCTTTTCTTTCCTTTTATTTTATAAAACAAACTATCTACTTCTAACCTTATGTATTCCAAGGGCTCATATTAAACTGATGAGCCCCTTTTATTTTCTCTACCTATCTAATGATCTGCCAAGATTAAGCTGTTTGGTCAGATTTTATTCTCTAACTATAAACATAAAATTCAAAACATGAAATAGTCAAGATTAAGTAGTTTTACTACCATGGGTTGTGGCATGTATGACAAGCTGCACACAACCATTATTTAAGACAGTAAAGTAAAGAGTAGTGGCACTTAGACTTGCACACTTTCATGGTCTATTTTTATTTTGGGGTTCATATATATATTTTTCAATTTTTGTTTATTTTTTTGACCTTTTCTTATTTTTCTTGTCCTTTGATATTTATTTTAGGACATATCCTCTTTAAATTTTTTTAATTTTAATATGGAAAACATTTGCAGAAATCAAAGGTATGTACAATATTACAAGAGTTACTCTCAGCCAATTCAAAATTATGAATCCTTTCACTATAGGGCTCTAACAGTGGCTCCACATGGGGCCGACATTTTTGGGTGAAATTTCAGGAACTATGAATATCAATAGCCTTTGAATTGTGACAATAATTACCTTGTGAACTGTGCTTCTGTGATTCCTGCTTTATTGATACTTATGACAATAAATCCTTCAAAGCTCAGGGTCTTCTCTCCAGGCTTCAACTTCAAAGGATTACCATCCAATCCAATCTACACTTTGCAATGTTATGTACAATGATGCAAAGTAAAATGAACTATTGTGAATTAGTGGAAAAATAATGCTTCAACATCCTACCATTAACAGGTCCTCCTGGTAGATCTAATCTGTCTATGTTTATCAAGAAAAAGGCATTATTGCCTCTGTAGCCATAAATGACATAAGGCCCCTGCCATAGAAAATCAAATTTTCCATGCTTGCCTTTGTCTTCTCTCCTTGGATCCCACTTAAGTACTTTGTCTCCTATGTGAAAATCATCTACTTTAGTCTTTTTATCAAATACTTTCTTGATCTTTTCCTGGATTACCTGTGATCTTACATATACTTCTTCTCTGGTCTACTGCAGGTGTATGGTCTGATTTATTCTTCTCTGAATATCATTTGGTTCCACCTGTAATTCCTGGAGGATCTTCATGACTGGCACTCCCAAAGATGATGGGAAAACTGCATCCATCCAATAAACCAGGTGATAGGGTGATGTTCCAATAAACTTCTTAGTAGTCATTCTATCTGCCCATAAGGCATTGACTAACTTCTTGTTCCATGTCTTTTTATTGTCTTCCAGTAATTTTTTGATAATATTGACTAGACTTTTGTTGGAAGACTTTGCTATTCCATTACCTTGAGGGTAATAGGTTGTCGAATGACCAAGGGTGATGTGGTATTTGTTATAGAAACCTATCATTCTTTTGGATTTAAAGGCTGTTGCATTATCAGTAATGAGCTTCTAGGGACATCCAAATATTGAAAGGATATTACTCTCTAGGAAGGTGATTATGACAGTGTCTGTGGCTTGCCTAGAAGGTATGGCCTCTATCCATTTATTAAAATAGTCTGTGGCTATGAGAATCCACTTGTGCTAAGCTGAGGAGGCTAGGTGTATTTCTCCAATGAAGTCTAACCCCCATTATTGAAATTTCATCTCAGTGGAAATTGGTTTAAGAGGCAAGGGTAAAAGTTTTCTCTTTCCCTCAAAAATTTGGCATTTATGACAAGAGGTCACATATTTTTTTACATCTACAAACAAAGTAGGCCAGTAGAAACCAACCCTCAAAATCTTGTCAACAATACTCTTCCAGTACAAGTTTCCTCCACAATCCCCTACATGAAACTCTTGTAAAATCTTGTTAGCTTCATGTTTTAATAAACATGTTAAGAGAATACCACTATTATTCTTCCAAAGCAATGCATTATCTACAACACAATATCTTAATGACTTCATTTTTAAGAATCTAGCTTTAGTTCTTGTCAATACAGGAGGATCTTGTAAGTTTAGTAATACAAATGTAATATTTGCATACCATGGTGAATTAGTAAAAGGTTCATTGATCTGTGGAGTTGCCATCTCCTCCTGATCATCAAGGGCACTAATGAAGTTGATATCAAGGTCTTGACAGTTCGATTCAACCATGAGTTTGGCTAAACCTTGGCCTTTGATGAGCTTGGTGGGCTTTATCTCTATATCATATTCCAATATTGTAGCAATCCATTTGCCACTTTTTCCTTCATGCCCATTTTGAGTCAAAGTCTCCTTAACTACAGAGTTTGGAACACAAGCAATAATGTGAGAGTAAAAAATGTATACTATAAAGTCTTTGATAGCCTTAACCAAAGCTAAAGCCTATTTTTCCATGATATTGTATTTGATTGTGGCATATCTCAAGGATTTACTAATGAATGTTATTGGTTGTTCATACCCTTGATTGTTATTTTGTAGCGAGACTGCTGCAATGGTGTGTTCTAAAGCAGAGGAAAAAATAATAAAATCTTTGCTAAAGTCAGGACTAATCAAGACTAGAGTCTTGGTTAAAGCTTCCATAATAGCTTTAAAGGATTGTTTGGCCTCCAATGTCCATTTAATTGTTGAGTCCTTTCTTAGCACGTTATTTAATTCCCTAATTAATTATGCTAGATTTGAGATAAAGATCCTAAGAAAATTAATCTTACCTGGAAATGATTGTAGCTCTTTAATGTTTTGAGGATGGGAAATGGTCAAAATGGCTTCTATTCTAGTAGGGTCTATCCTAATCCCATCTTTAGATATGATGTGTCCTAACATATTTCCCTCTTCTAGACCGAAAAGTGTCTTTTTAGGATTTAAAGAAATCCCAAATTTCCTACATTTGATAAATACTCTTCTGAGGTGGTCTAAGTGTTCATTGTCAGATTTAGAGAAGACTGTGATGTCATCTTGGTATACTACTAAGAAATCATGGATTTCCTTAGCAAAAGCTATATCCATAGCTCTTTGAAATGTGGCACCTGCATTCATTAATCCAAAGGGCATCTTCAAATACATGAATGTACCCAGAGTAGTAAACACAGTTTTGGCTTGGTCCTTAGGTTGGAATAAGATCTAGTTATACCTAGAGAATCCATCTAACAGTGAAATCCTAGATGGGCCCACTACCCTTTGCAATATATGGTCCTTTTTTGGTAAGGGGTAGTTGTCTTTTAAAGGGACCTTTTTTAAGTTTCTAAAATCTACACAAAGTCTAATTTCACTTATCTTTTCCCCAGTTGTAACTAAGTTTGAAATCTAGTCTGAGTATCTAATGGGCACTATTATTTGGGCATCAAACATTCTCTTAACATCTTTCTCTATGGATGGCATAAGAATTGGGTTTATCCTCAATTTTTTGTTTGAAAGGTTTATGATCTTCTTTTAGAGGTATTTTGTGTTGGATTATGCTGGTGTCATAAGATTTTAAGTCTTCATAACTCCAAGAAAATACATCCTGGAACTCTTTCAAAAGAATTATATATTTGACCTTTTCCTCTGGGGGTAAGGTTTTAGATATCTTAATGAGTTTTGGATTATCTTCAGTCCCTATATTACACTCTTCTATGTTAGCCCTGAGAGGTTCCATCTTGGATTTCCTAGCTACATCATTAGAGTCAAACAAATCATCTAAAGGTATTAATCCTTTAGGTAAAAAAATATTTTTCAAATTAAGAATCTCAGTATCATCATACATCATTTCATCTATCTCTACCATTTCTAAACTATCTATTTCTAGTTTAGTAAATTTAGTTGGTTTATGAACATCAAAAATATTTACATCTAAGTTGCTTTCTATTTATTGTCTATTGTACAGTCAGTATCTATCTTACAATTATGAAACTCACCTTCATTGTTCATGAAATCGTAGATCTGAGAGTCCTAGGTGAAAATCTGCTAATACTTGAGGTTGTCTGGTATAACAGGCTTATGTTTGACTTCTGCAGTGTACTAGTGGTTTGGTTGAAATGGAAATTTACAAGTACTAGCAAAGGTAGCCAGACTATGGACCTGCATGTTTTATTTTCTGGGAATGGTAGCAAAGTTTGATTCCAGGAGGTCCTTGATCAAGTCTAAAACAATATCCTTATATCGACCAAGCCTAGGGTTGTTGACAGAGTATTCACCACTAATCTACTTAATAATCAGCTCTGAGTCTCCCATGATGGAAACTCTTTTGGCTCCCAATTTCCTAACCAATTGTAACCCTAGAATCAGGGCTTCATATTCGGCCATGTTATTGCTACATTTGAATTTCCCTTAGCATGTCCCTCTGAAAGCATGTCCCTTAGCATGATTATTCTCCATATTATGGATCCACACTCTTGAACTAGCCCCTAACCTATTTACAGACCCATCAAAGTATAAATTCCAAAGTGACTCATGGAATATGTTCTCACTATCAGCTATTATGTATTTAAGGTCTTTGGCTGTGATTTCCTTTTATCATTTTCTGCATTGTATAAGATGAAAGAGTCCATATTTGAATGCATGGAGTATATGGGAAAGTTTTTTGGCTTTTCCTCACTACTGACCATGTACTTCATCAAGGTCTCCCTATATAATTTTCTTGGTTGGCCAAAAATAGATATGGTTGCATAAGACATATCCAACTGCAAAGATCCCTACAGGTTTGCTCCCCATGAGCGAGATAGTAGCATTCCATATTTTGGTGGGATGTCTGCAACTACAATGTCCATTAGAATGCTCTTTGCAGGGCACTGGACAAGAGTCACACATAAGTATAATTAGACCAAGGCATTTAGCTTGGCTGGAGTCAAAAGAAAATAAATCCTTATAAGGCCTGGTAATATCTAAGTTCAATCTTTCCATTACTGCCTTTGGTATCAGATTGTGGGATGCTTCTAAGTCCAACATAGTGTTATGCAAAATTTTATCATGAATGTTTAGGCTGATGTAAAAAGGAGGAACTCCCCCTTGATGATGAATTCCATTGGCCTCAGGGCCAAATAATAATTCAGGTTGGTCATCATTCAAATTAGCAGAATCCTATCCCTCTCCTATGTTCAAAGTCTCAATTATATGTGACCTATAAGATTGATTCTTTACCAGTCCGATCAAAGGAACTGATATCTTTAATTTAGCTATTTCATTTTTAATGTTGAAAGGGAGATGATGATTGTTTGTTTGATTCAGATCTTCCTTAATGTGTGCAGTTTGAGTATCTTTATTCTGTTTCTCAATGGTAGGCATTTCAGTTTGTGTTTCTACTGTCTTGGCTTGATTTCTTTTATTTTGTTTGTTTTGAGTGATTGTCTCTATTTGGGTTCTAGTGGAGGTTATATCTACAATCCTAGGGGTTGAAGTTTTAGTTGTTCCCCTAGGGAGAATTTGCAACACTTTGTTAACTAGAGATTCTTTTATTATCTTAGTATGGGTTTGGATGGATCTTTCAATGGGAGTCTCATTATTCTTCTTACTTCTCCAGCTATATTTTTTATGTACCTCATATATAGTTGACTCATATCCCTGTTTAAAATCAAAAGATTCACCAGATTCTAACTGCAACTGCTGAAGCATATACAACTCATGTTCTTCCTTAGTAAGAAAAATAGTGTCTTCCTCTGTGGTTTCTAGTAAGTTAATCTGAGTATCATCCTCTGCTTCTTGGTTTTGTGAATCCTCAACATAGTTTTCTTGGAAGGGGGGCCTAATCTGTTGGTCTGGTGTAGCATTTTTTGCAATATTAGGGTTCCTCCTAAAATTTTGGTTTCTTATTGGGGGTTGTTGTTGTTGATTCTCCCATTGATTTTTCCTCTTCATGTTCTCTAACCTATCCAAGATTCTTTCAAAACTTTTAGCTAAAACATCTACTTTTCCATCTGAAGTTGAAGCTTCTTCTTTATATACAACTTTATTTTCATTCCTCATTCATGCTTTCTTAACTAACAGATTGGCTTCTACACTAACAGAATTTCTCTGCATTTGTTCAAGTGTTTTAGGGTTTCTTTCCCTTAGTTGGTATGACATGTCAACATCAAAACCATCAGGGAACTTAATTAATGCTAAGTCAGGTGGAGGCTTAATGTTGGCTGGAATTTCATTATAGATATTATTAAACCTAGTGCAATAGTCCTGAATTGACTCATTGGGAGATCTCCTAATATTGTCATACTCAAAAAGTATTGCAATGGGTTTTCCTTTCTCTCCCATATATCAATGAATAACCATTGAAAATTGGCTAAGTCTGCAATATGGTTGGCAGGAAAGGCTTTGAACCACTTCTTGACATCCCTAGTTAAAGTTTTGGCAAACAATCTCATTTGGACATATGCTTCATCTATTTCATGCAATTAAAAAAATTCATACATCTTGTTTACATGTTGATATGCAGTGTAATGACCAGTAGCATCAAACAAGAAAATCTTACTCTGATAATCTGCAGGCATGGGATGGAGTTGGGTAGGTAGAACAAGAGGGGCATATCAGTTTGCCATTACTGTAATTCTGGTTTGACTAGGGGGTAAAGTTGTGGTGGTTGAAGAAGGGCTTAAAAATGATGGAGGTGAACTAGATGATGATGAGGATGATTGACTAATAAGTGGTTTAGGTGATTGGATCGCGGTAGATACAATTTATGAATTTGTGGTAAAGGAAGGGGTATTTATAGTGAGTGAAGACTATGCGGAAATTTGAGAGGCAACAACAGTAAGGGCAGCTAGCTCAACAGATTGTTGAAGGTAAGCACTATCTATATTGCTAATCAACGTAGAGGTCAAGGCTTCTAACTTGTCAAAAGTGTCCAAGACAAATTTATCTAAATTTGGATGGATAATGCCAGGCCAGGTAGTAACTCCACCAAACAAAAATTGATTCGTGTATTCTATTCCATCAGATAGGTTTATTATATACATGAGGGAGAGACTGTTGAGTTCATCTCCTGATGAATGTTCATATTTATCATTTATTTATTTACATATATTTACCCAATCACAAGGATTAGGTGTCAACATTCCCCCCCTTAACCTAAATGGATGTTGGTGAGTCCAAGCATCGTTCTGAATCGTTCAAGCTTTTCTCTTCCAAGCGCTTTGGTGAAGATGTCTGCAATTTGCTCATTTGTGGAACAATGATGGAGATGGATTGTTTTGGCCTCAACATGATGTCGAATCAGATGATATTTAGTATTAATGTGCTTCATTCGATCATGGAACTTTGGGTTCTTGGACAACTTTATTGCAGAGGTGTTGTCAATCATGAGTGGAGTTGATTGTACTTTTTTTACCTGCAAATATTTAAGAATTTTCCTGAGCCACACAATTTATTTTGTTGTTTCAGCTACTGCCACGTATTCTGCTTCTGTTGTGGAATTTGCTGGAACTGATTGTTTGCGTGATCTCCAGGAGACAACTCTTGATCCAAGACTCATAACATATCCTAAAGTAGATACCCCAGTTTCTTTGTCTCCATTGAAGTCTGAATCAGAGTATCCAATCAAGCTGAAGTCGTCCACCTGTG